>OU426978.1:171932737-172017737 GCA_911387785.2 Aelia acuminata
CTTTCACTTACCTATATATGAAATATATAGTAAGTGGAAGTATTGCGATCGTGAAAAATTTCGACTTCCGGTTTTCAACGGAAATACACGTTTTGGGGTCCCCTGAGTCCTATTAACCAAGTCCCGCGAAATGGTCTGTGTGTGTGTGTGTGTGTGTGTGTGTGTGTGTATGTGTGTGTGTGTGTCTTTTTGTGTGTGTGTGTGTGTGTGTGTGTGTGTGTGTGTGTGTGTGTGTGTCTTTGTGTGTGTGTGTGTGTGTGTGTGTGTGTGTGTGTGTGTGTGTGTGTGTGTGTGTGTGTGTGTGTGTGTGTGTGTGTGTGTGTGTGTGTGTGTGTGTGTGTGTGTGTGTGTGTGTGTGTGTGTGTGTGTGTGTGTGTGTGTGTGTGTGTGTGTGTGTGTGTGTGTGTGTGTGTGTGTGTGTGTGTGTGTGTGTGTGTGTGTGTGTGTGTGTGTGTGTGAACAGACTAGCTCAAAAACTATAAACCGTACGAACCTGAGATTGGGTATTTAGTGTAGGTATATGCCCGCGATGTGACAGCAAAAATTTCATCAAAATTGCTCAAAGGGAGGGGGTACTTTATTTAATAACTTTTTACGTTTTTTTTATTTACTCAAAAACGGTTTTAACGATTTTGATCAAACTTGGTATTTAATGTATTTATATGCCCGAGATGTGACTGTAAAAATTTCCTCAAAATTGATCTACGGGAGGGGGGACTTTACTTAATAAATTTTGTACCATTTTCACATGTTTTTTTTATTTACTCAAAAACGGTTTTAACGATTTTGATCAAACTTGGTATTTGATGTATTTATATGCCCGAGATATGACTGTAAAAATTTCATCAAAATTGATATACGGGAGGGGGGACTTTACTTAATAAATTTTGTATCATTTTCACGGGTTTTTTTATTTACTCAAAAACGGCTTTAACGATTAACAAAAATAAGATATGAATGTAGAAAAATGTGTGACTTTGGGAAATGATAATTAGCAAAACACGTCAATTTCTAATCTAAGTAAGTTGGTAAGTGAAAGTTGTGTGTTGCGCGCACGCACCAGATTTTTGTAAATAGGGATGATAATAAAGGCCCTATCAGACCTAATAGATTTCTTACTATCAATGAATGCTTCATTAAAATTAAACTTAAAAAGTTTAACACACACACACACACACACACACACACACACACACACACACACACACACACACACACACACACACACACACACACACACACACACACACACACACACACCACACACACACACACACACACACACACACACACACACAAACACACACACACACAAACACACACACACAAACAAACAAACAGACCATTTCGCGGGACATGGTTATTTGGACTCAGGAGACCCCACAACGTCCGGTTCCGTTGAAAACCGGAAATTTTTCACAACGGCAATAATTTCCCGGTACTGGTTTAATAGCCTTCCCGCACTACTAGCTCTCCTAGCGGCAAAACATTATACTTACAAGGGGAGGCTACGGACGTGGGGTCACCGATTACAATGAAACTTTTTTTCGAGTTTCTATATCCAAAAATGCAGGTAAGTGAAAGTAATAAATAAATAACAATTAAATAACTACTTTTAATATTAACGTAAAATTTAATACAAAAAATCTGGTGCGTGCGCGCAACACACAACTTTCACTTACCAACTTACTTAGATTAGAAATTGACGTGTTTTGCTAAATATCATTTCCCAAAGTCACACATTTTTCTGCATTCATATCTTATTTTTGTTAATCGTTAAAACCGTTTTTGAGTAAATAAAAAAAACATGTGAAAATGAAACAAAATTTATTAAGTAAAGTCCCCCCCTCCCGTAGATCAATTTTGATGAAATTTTTACAGTCGTATCTCGGGCATATAAATACATATAATACCAAGTTTGATCAAAATCGTTAAAACCGTTTTTGAGTAAATAAAAAAAACACGTGAAAATGATACAAAATTTATTAAGTAAAGTCCCCACTCCGGTTAATCAATTGTGATGAAATGTTGGTTATCACATCTTTGGCATATAAGTACATCAAATACCAAGTTTGATCAAAATCGTTAAAACCGTTTTTGAGTAAATAAAAAAAACATGTGAAAATGATACAAAATTTATTAAGTAAAGTCCCCCCTCTGGTTGATCAATTTTGATGAAATTTTTACAGTCATATTTCAGGCATATAAATAGATCAAATACCCAGTTTAATCAAAATCGTTAGAGCCGTTTTTGAGAAAATCGAAAAAAACTTAAAAAGTTATTAAATAAAGTACCCCCTCCCTTTGAGCAAATTTGATGAAATTTTTGCTGTCACTTCGTGGGCTTATACATACTCTAAATACTCAATTTCAGGTTCGCACGGTTTATAGTTTTTGAGCTAGTCTGTTCACACACACACACACACACACACACACACACACACACAGACCATTTCGCGGGACTTGGTTATTTTGACTCAGAGGACCCCAAAACGTGTATTTCCGTCGGAGGGGGGACTTTACTTAATAAATTTTGTACCATTTTCACATGTTTTTTTTATTTACTCAAAAACGGTTTTAACGATTTTGATCAAACTTGGTATTTGATGTATTTATATGCCCGAGATATGACTGTAAAAATTTCATCAAAATTGATATACGGGAGGGGGGACTTTACTTAATAAATTTTGTATCATTTTCACGGGTTTTTTTATTTACTCAAAAACGGCTTTAACGATTAACAAAAATAAGATATGAATGTAGAAAAATGTGTGACTTTGGGAAATGATAATTAGCAAAACACGTCAATTTCTAATCTAAGTAAGTTGGTAAGTGAAAGTTGTGTGTTGCGCGCACGCACCAGATTTTTGTAAATAGGGATGATAATAAAGGCCCTATCAGACCTAATAGATTTCTTACTATCAATGAATGCTTCATTAAAATTAAACTTAAAAAGTTTAACACACACACACACACACACACACACACACACACACACACACACACACACACACACACACACACACACACACACACACACACACACACACACACACACACACACACACACACACACACACACACACACACACACACACACACACACACACCACACACACACACACACACACACACACACAAACACACACACACACAAACACACACACACAAACAAACAAACAGACCATTTCGCGGGACATGGTTATTTGGACTCAGGAGACCCCACAACGTCCGGTTCCGTTGAAAACCGGAAATTTTTCACAACGGCAATAATTTCCCGGTACTGGTTTAATAGCCTTCCCGCACTACTAGCTCTCCTAGCGGCAAAACATTATACTTACAAGGGGAGGCTACGGACGTGGGGTCACCGATTACAATGAAACTTTTTTTCGAGTTTCTATATCCAAAAATATTAGATATGTGTCCGAGGGTTCTTGCCAATGGGCCTTCTGAGCCGAGAAAAAAAATTTCTTAGGTACGAAAATAGCCAAAAATTGCATCAACAAAGTTGCCGCTGCTCAAAGCTCCTTCAACCAATTTCAATGAAATTTTCAGGGATGTCAGAGTATTGAAAAATATTAGACATATGTATAGGGGATTGGCGAAATTAGCCTCTGGAAGCCCAGAATAAATCATTCAATATTGTGGTATATTCGTGCTCTGGGTAACGTTAAAAATCAATTCCATTACTTTGTAAATTGAATAAATTACATTTTTCAGCTTTTTACGTCAAAAACTAAATATTTGTATTTAAACATTATTAAATATTTAACAGGAAATATTTTTCATGAAAAAGCATTTTTTGCTTAGACTAAAAAAAAATTTTCAACCAAAAAAAAATTACTATTTGAAATATGTTCCAGTTTTTATGTAAAAAGCAAAATTTCATAGTTACTTAAAAAAATATTTAAGATAAGTTTGCGAAAAATTGAATTGGAAAGTTTGAATTTTGAATCTGAAAGTGTTTCCATTGTTGTTTTCCCTTGCCCAAAGAATTAAGGAATTATTTTATGATTTATTCTTGAATTATTTAAAAATTAAGAATAATAAATCTTTGGAAGACGACAACTGTTTTTATTGAATTAAGGGATTGCAGTTATAAACACAGTATGAACTTCTAAATACAAAAAACAGGGTCAATAACATGTAATATAAAGAAACATGACAAACTGATTAGGTATATTACAAACTGATTATAGGTAATTCCTTCTCTCTGGTTTGTGGAAAATAACTTCACTCTCCCATTGGCATTCGTCTCGTAAGTATCTACTGCGAAAGGTTGTTCTTAAACATATTAATTGGATTATCTAGCTTTTGATTTATTTGGCATCTCTTGGGCATCTTTTTTGGATTTTGATTAATCGACATTTCTCTGTCACTAATTAAATCTTTTTTTTTTTCATTGTTAAAAAATATGAACGGTCAAAATTTGGACGACTTTTTTAGTCGTCTTTGTTACGATAAGAACATCGTGAAACAAGGTCTTAAATATTGTTGGGGAATTTTTAAAGAAAAACATCTTACAGATGATTATGACAACAACTATTGTTCTACAAAGGCAACTTTATTTGGAAATAAAATCGTCTAGAAATAAGTACGTTTCAAAGTTAATGGCTGACTTTATTTTTGAAGAAGAAGTTTTTCTTTCCGATGAGCCCATAGGAGATGAAATAATGGAAGAAGATTGTGAATTTACTGACAACGAATCTGATAGTTCACAACATTCCATAGAATCTCTCGACGATGAAACATTAAAAACACCAGACCATGTACCTACAGAAACAAAAATAAAAATTGTTCGATTAGCTAAAGAACGCCCAAATTGGAGTCTCTCAACATTACAAAGACATGGAGCAAGTTGCTTGAAGCGGAAAGATCGAATTTCAGAATGGGAAAAACAGATTGCATCTGGTGGGACCAGGAGAGAAAAACTGGAAATGATAAACAAGTGGGTATACGATAGATTTCTGGAAGGTAGAAATCAAAATAGTTATTTATTATACAAGTGACGAAAGTAGATCATTTTACAACTCGAGTGAAACGTTTACCCACACGAGCGAAGCGAGTGTGGTAATTTCACGAGAGTTGTAAATTCTACTTTTTTCACGAGTGTAATATTAATTTTTTTCTGTAATCGTGTAATACATGATCAGATCTAACCAGAATATGAACAAAATTAGGATGTTGTGAAGATTATGGTATGTTGTTGGTAGGTTATAAGCATGGTTGTGAAAGGTTATAAGCATAGTTATAAACAAGTGCAGGTTATAAACAAGGAAGGTAATTATTATTATATTTAAATTTTAAAATATATTGATTATTTCCACCAATAATTCATTCACATTTCAATTTATTTTGTTAAAACAAATTCTTACAATGTTAAGAAACATTTAAAAGCATTTAATTTCCAACTTCAAATTATTTTTTAATTTATGCTTATTACTAATTAAGAAGGCAATTCACTTTCTTCACTTGTGAAGAAAGTAATCACTTTCTTCACTCTATTGCAAAATGTTTCACTTTTTTCACTCATTTCAGTTTAGTAATGTTACCATTATTCAACGATTACATAAAAAAGAATTATTACAACTAGGGATCTTCAGCAATGGGCTTCATCAGCCGCTCTACAATACCAGTCCGATAATTTTCAATTTTCGGCTTCACTTGGTTGGGCCAAAAAATTTAAAGCAGCACATCGCATCCGTATGCGTAAAATAATTCGATTTATTAAGTCGAGACATGCTTTAAAAATGGATATTATTTTAAATGAGGCAAAGTGTTTTCAGAGGCGAACTTCTAAGACAATTGAAAAATACGATGCAAAGTTTGTCATTAATACGGATCAAACAGGATATGAATATCGGAGTTACTTTAACCGGACCCAGTCAAGGAGAAAGGACCACTGAGGGTTTTGTAGATTTTAATAAAGTAACACATTCATACACAGCCCAGTATTCCATCACTGCAGCTGGAACACTTTTGCCAAAAGTTTTTCTTTGTATGCAAGAACTCACTGGAGAACCAGATAGACAATTCATTAAAAACTTATAAAATTATTTATGTGACTGCATCCAAATCTGGAAAACTTTCAAAAAAACATTATGAACATTATGTCAGTAATGTTTTAAAACCATTATATGTAAAATATGTAAATATGTAATTACATATGTAAATATGTAAAATATAATGAATTCATGTTAATTCTTGATTCTAGGGGAGGGCAAAAAGATGAAACGTATATAAAAAATTTATTCACAAATGAAGACAACGTGGCAATTGAAACGATTCCACCTCATTGCACACCATATTGTCAACCATGTGATGTTTATTTTTTCCGACAAGTAAAAAACTTCATTAAAAAAATACAAAGTTGCCCTGAAATATTGAGTGATGGTCGTCAGGAAATTAGTTCAAGGGAAGATGCTCTGAAAATTCATTCCTTAATTCACCACCAATTATCATCTCTATTATTTGTTGACATGGTAAAATAAGCTTGGTTTGCATCCAAGTTAATTCCAATGAGAGCAATATTTGAAAATGTCAATCAAATATGTTTTCCTGATGGAATGAAAAAGGAAGGAAACTGCAACTGCAAAGGTGTACCTTTTATTAAATGCTCTCATTGCCGAAAAAACTTATGTTTCAGCTGCTTTTTTGATAAATATCACCGAACGAGTGTGGGGTGTAAACGCATATTTTTAATTTCCTAGTTAGTATTTTAGGATAATTTGGTATTTTATAATGTTTATGTAGTCTAGGAAAAGTCTTAAACATTTTCCTGACAAAAATATATTTTTGGACAAAAAATTTTTTAATTTTAATTTTTCAAAAATTTATCACATTACATTTAAATAGTAGGTACTACTATTTTACGAGCATAAATTTTTTTGTGACAATCTCTTCAATCCAAGCAAGGAAATTTTGTTATGAAAAATATTTCCTGTTAAATGGTTATAATATTTAAATATAAATTTAGAAGATAAAAAAAAGAAAAAAAAGAGGAAAAAAAAAACTCCGTTTCAAAATAATTTTTTTCAAATATAAATATTTAGTTTTTGGAGTAAGAAGCTGAAAAAACCTAGTTTATTCAATTTACAAAGTAATAGAATTGATTTTTAACGTTACCCAGAGCGCGAATATAACACAAAATTGAATGATTTATTCTGGGGTTCCAGAGGCTAATTTCGCCAATCCATTATACACGTATCTAATATTTTTCAATACTCTGACATGCCTGAAAATTTCATTGAAATTGGTTGAAGGAGCTTTGAGCAGCGGCAACTTTGTTGATGCAATTTTTGGCTATTTTCGTTCCTAAGAAATTTTTTTTCTCGTCTCAGAAGGCCCATTGGCAAGAACCCTCGGACACGTATCTAATATTTTTGGATATAGAAACTCGAAAAAAAGTTTCATTGTAATCGGTGACCCCACGTCCGTAGCCTCCCCTTGTTAGTAGAGATGGGCGTTTCGGTTGTTTTTACAAAACGCCAACGAACTGTTCGTTGAAAAAAAACAACTGTTGGAAAAAACGGTTTGAAAAAAACAGGTTGGGGAAAACAGAAAACCTCCAGACTAATGTTTCTATCAGGTGTTTGTTTTGTGTTGTGCTGTTTTATTGAAAACGTAATAATAGTATTAATTCAAAGTTAAAAAAAAATAATAATTTGAGAATAAAATCAGAAAATGTCATTAATTGTTGAAGCATCAAAATTAAAAAAAAAAGATCACAAACCTAAAATAATTTCGACAGGTCTTTATCGAGAAAAATGTTAAAATATTATGAACTCTTGAAATATTACGAAAAATAAACTTCTTTAATATTTAGAAGTTTTTACTTTTTTTTTTTCATTGAAATGAACTATATATAATAACTTCCTGTTATTGTGATACATATATTATTATCCATACACAGCAGTTTGGAGATGTTTTAATTAGCACTTGAATAAACTGACATTATAAAGTAAGTCTAAATATTAAGTATAAATGAAAGTAAAAGTGTCACTTTAAATTTTAAATGAAATAAATAGAGATTCGAAAATAGAATCCACAGAAACCCTAACGAAAAATCAAATAACGGAGCGCTAGTGGTGAAGAAAACAACTGTTCTTTTCAATTACAGTCGTTCTGTAAAGAGTTCCAAACGTTTGAGTAGTTATAAATGAGAACGGGAAGGGTAGAAAGTTCTAAATTCCAACTGTTTGGGCGGGTTCAGGAAAACAGTTTTTTCCGTTTTTTATAAAAAACAGTTTGGCGTTTTTCTTCCCATCACTAATACTTAGTCGGGAGGTTCAATTGTGCTATATTCTTATCTTGTCATTTGGTCGTTCTGTTGGCGTCATTTGGTGTTTTTCATTTCCTGTTCATTGTTGTTAATTTTTAAGATTGTTGTTAATTTTTAAGATAGTTGTTAATTTTTAAGATTGTTGTTAATTTTAAGTTACTTTTAGTTAATTAGTTGTAAATTTTATGTTAATTTTAAGTTACTTTTAGTTAATTACTTGTAAATTTAAGTTAATTTTAAGTTACTTTTAGTTAATTAGTTGTAAATTTAAGTTAATTTTAAGTTGCTTATAGTTAGTTAGTTAGTTGTTAATTTTTAGTAAGATTTTTGTCAAAATGGATGAATATAACTTACAAAAAATATTTAGAAAGGTATCTAATGATAAAGAAGCAGTGGAGTTCTTTCAAAACTTTGGTATTATTCTAGGTGGAATGTTGTGCGACAACAATCATGACATGAAATTACAGTTTAATAATAATAATATTCGATGGTGGTGCCGAATTAGAAGTTGCAATTCTGAAAAAGGTATAAGAAAAGGGACCTGGTTAGAGGGAACTAGAATACCTCTATATATAATAGTGCATTTTATCTATTGTTGGGCACAAGAGCTCACATCAAAAAAATTTTGTATGAACCAATTAAAGAAGAAGAAAAACTGTTTTGTGGACTACAGTTATTTATTGCGAGAAATATGTGTGTGGGCATTAAGGAAAGAATCAAAAGCAATAGGTGGTGATGGGATGTTTGTTGAAATAGATGAGACTTTATATTCCAGAAGAAAAAATAATGCTGGAAGAGTACTTCCACAACAGTGGGTCTTCGGTGGAATTTGCAGGGAGACAAAAGAATGTTTTATGGTCCCTGTGAAAGACAGGTCTGAAGAGACGCTGATAGGTGCTATGAAAGAATATATCAGGCCTGGTTCTGTAGTAGTTAGTGATGGCTGGAAGGCCTATAGAAACATATGGAAGGAAGGATTCCAACATTATGTAGTGAATCATAAATATAATTTTGTTGATCCCAACTCTCTCCAACATACTCAGACAATAGAACGATTGTGGGGATCAGCCAAATGGGGAAATAAAAAAAGGAGAGGGACTGATCATAACTACCTAGAAACATATTTGGCTGAATTTATGTGGCGAAGCAGACTGAAGGGGGAAGACCCATTCCTCGCCATCCTCAGAGACATCAAAGAATTTTATAATTCAAATTAAAATTTTATAGTTTTTATTTGGATATTTTAATTTTTATTTGTAAATATGTATAATTTATATATCTTAGCAATTGCATATATTATTATTTCTTTAAATTATGGATATTTTAATCTTTATTTGTTTTTCTCATATGAATAATTTTTATTCATTATATATTTTTATTTCTATTTATCAAAAATTATATATGTTAACCAATTATACATTTTTATATTATATTACACCTTACATATATGTATATATACATATTATACAGTTTTAAAAATTATACATATTTCTAAAATTATAAGCATATTTATCAAATGAACAGCATTTATTTTTCCTCTTTTCCTTCTATTTTTCAGTCCTGCATTTCTGTTATCATGTTGTTTCTTTTTAACCTGACATTTTGATAGTAGTTAATAATAGTGCCGCTAGGAGCGCTAGTAGTGCGGGGAGGCTATTAAACCAGTACCAATTTATCTTTACTAGTTCATATTTTTCGAAGTCGTTTTTTTTTTTTTTTTTTTTTATAAAATGATATTTTTTATACTACTTCAAAAATTTATATCTCAGAAACTGCAAGTCCAAAAAATCTGAAATTTTTTTGTTTTTGAAAAATCTGAAATTTGTATTTTTCTTTACATTGATGCATGCAGCAAAGATCCGAAAAAATATCAAAATTTAAGAGCTAAAGGTTCAGACCCTCCTTGATTTGATACGGAATGACCCAAAGGTACCAATGACCCAAAGGTACCGTTTAACCTTCTTTTTTTTTTTAAACCGGGTTTCTCTTCGGAAAGACACTCACACTCTAGTTGAAATAGTAAGTTTACATCTGATCAATTCTTCCTTCCTATGTGCACAAAGATCCTAGGGGTGCCAAGAATGGAGTCGCTTGACGCAACATTCTAAAAGAGGAACAAGGAAAAACATGGAAAGACTGCAGCTAATTCTTCGGTTAACAAACTAAGAAATTGTGCATTTTTTTTTTATCTTGATTTTTAACAAGAGGAAAGCAATGAAATTTCTTAGGAGGGGGATGAGCTCCCTTGTGAAACTTAACCAAAATAAATAAGTGTGTAATTAAAACAAAAATATATTTTAATTAAAAAATGTATACAAACAGGAAAAAAATTAAGTAAATATCATTAAATAAATTAATTTAGTTCATTTACATAAATAATTTTAAAAAGAAATATCACTTATGTACAAAAATAAGTCGATTTATTATATTTTATTTTTAAAAAGTAACACAAGATACAATTACTCTGAGTCCACAAATTCATCTGAAGTTATTGTTAGCAATGTTAGGTTCACTTCATTTTCGAGCCACTTTTTCTGGTAGGCTTGCGCATCGAATACTGAGTGTTGCTGAAAAATAAAATGATTAAAACATTTATTTTTTTTTTAATATAATTTGAATAATTAATGGTCTCATTTAGTTTAAATTTATACTTCAAACCATACCTAAATGCTATACAGTTGTTTATGATCAAAATTCTCTTTGTGAAAGGGGTGATATCCATTTCACATTGAATAATTATCAATAGAAAATCAATGAATAATTATCTATATAATATTAGAATATATCTGAGAATATATAGTCTCAGAAGAGGATATTTAAGGATTCATACCCCCTTACTCACCAGAATTTGAGGGAAAAAAAAACTGTTGTCGAATCAATTGTCGCTTCTAATTAGTTACAAATTTTGAAGTATAATAGTACATATAAATATGAATTTCGAGTGTGATTTTTATGCTTAGTGCATGTATTTTATCTACCGGGATTTCCCTCCGAAATGTTTCTTAGGACCGGCAATTGAACATTAAGAATATACACAGGTACAATATTCTTATGCAAGAGATTTGTAAAATTCCGAGGACAAAGCTCGAGCTTCTCAAAAACCGGTAAAGAATCAACTAATAGATAGCTGTGTTGGTTGTTAAAATATCGATTATGCTTCGCCAAAAAAACACCTGAATAGAAAAAAAAGTCAACATATACAAACCAAATAAAATACCTCACACACCAACAGGTCAATAAAAAAGACACACCAATAAGAGAAAATTGCTACCTACTTCACCTAAGGAATCTATATAGGTGTCTACCACTATATCATTAGGTAGACTCTTCAACACATATTAATGCTAGTCTAAATAATGAAACAATTAAATAATAATAATACTATATATGAAATATATAGTAAGGGAAAGTATTGCGATGCTGAAAAATTTCGAATTCCGGTTTTAAACCGAAATACACATACGGTGTGTGTATGTGTGTGTGGGCTTGTGTCACTCCTCTAGTTCAACAATCCTTCTTCTTCTTTTGCGTCTCCCTATTGTGCCTTTCAGCGTAGGGGAGCGTTTAGCCGCAGATTTCTGAGGCTATTCGCTAAGTTTCTTTGAATCCGCTATACTCCCAAGCGGGGGATTGGCCCAGCTCAGGAGGCCCCTTTCCCAGGGACAACGGGGTCCCAACGTTTATCAGGAGTTGGGGTCCTTAGGTAGATTGCCTTCACCACGATTAAGAGTTCTGCCTACCCTGCGCAGTACATCACCCTTTCTGCCGGATTCCAGCTACGTCTGATGTTATCTGGTCACAGACGCATCCGACTCCTACCGCCTTCGGCTCCGTGCCAATAATGGTGCTACTGTAGCCTGACACCAGGGATTTTTATCGACCTCCCAGTCTAGATCCGCCGTGTTCAGTCGAATGCAGGGTCATCTCGAGCAGGGTGTGGCTGTTCACCATGCACGGACGGTCTTGGGCTTTAAGCATCATCAGAATCTCCACCATAACCTGGCTTCTCTGATCCCACCACTACTCCCCTGAAGTTTAGTGAAGAACATTTTCAAGCTCAACACTAGAAGAGGTACTTCCACACTTAACTCCTTGACCCCGTTCAACAATCCCTGGATGCAATTTTGTTCATAACCGAATTTTTAGAGGAATTAGAGCCTTACATTCGCGGAAATGTTCGCCTAATGAAGACTAATAACGGCACTATTAACCACAGACGACAAATCTCATGAAAGAGTACCTGTAGGAGGTTTCCAATTTGTACTTTGCTGTAGCTAACTCGAAGCCCAGACCTGAACTCAATAGAACAACTAAGGGACTATTTAGTAGGCTGTGGTATAATATACAGTATTAAGAGGAAAAAATTAAGAATACTTTTTGAATCTAAAATTAGAGCGCAACCTTTCATTTCTATATTTGCTCAGTCGATGGGGACCGTTTTCAGATCTTCTCCAGACCATTACTGGTCCCTGGCCTCCTCTAATTGTTTCCGCCAGTCTGCGTGTTGTTGGGTAGCTGCTTTCCGATTTCTGAGGCCAAGGATCCTCCAGGCGACCTAAGCCATGGAGGATCCTTCCTCTGCTTCTGGTACTGTGTATCTCCTCGCTCATCATTCTTCTGGAGATCTCATCCTATGATATACGAGCTACATGGCCAGTCCACTTAAGTGTTTCCAGCCTGATGTGCCTTACGATGTCGGGTTCACCGAGGAGATTATACAATTCTTGGTTACCTCTTCTGAGGCATATCTGTCCGACTTTTCAAGGTCCATAGATTCGTCTTTCTAAAACCTGCAAGCTTCCCCCCCCCTTGTTTTAGGACAAGTCGACCATTAAGGTCATTATCGTCCAACTCCCTAAGTTATTTTTTTGACAATTTCGATTAATAATAGACACTGGATAGGATAATACTGAAATTTTTTTGATTTATTCTTAATTAATGATGGTTCTGTTTAAATTATCATAATTTATTTATTTTTTAGAAAAATTATTGATATTATTATTTTTATATTTGTAAGCTGGTTGCCAATCATGTGTTTTTAGAGGACATATTATTTTGTATACTGCATAGTTATGGATTTTCTATCTAGAGATGTAACAATGGATTGTTAATCAATTGTTATTTTTAGGTATTATAGTTTTTGTATAATTGATATCTATTATATTGTTGTATATTTGTATTAATAAAACGTTATTTTTAGCATAACATTAACTCCAATTTGTACTTTGCTGTAGCCAACTCGAAGTCCAGACCTGAACTCAATAGAACAACTAAGGGACTATTTAGTAGGCTGTGGTATAATATACAGTATTAAGAGGAAAAAATTAAGAATACTTTTTGAATCTAAAATTAGAGCGCAACCTTTCATTTATATATTTGCTCAGTCGATGGGGACCGTTTGCAGATCTTCTCCAGACCATTACTGGTCCCTGGCCTCCTCTAATTGTTTCCGCCAGTCTGCGTGTTGTTGGGTAGCTGCTTTCCGATTTCTGAGGCCAAGGATCCTCCAGGCGACCTAAGCCATGGAGGATCCTTCCTCTGCTTCTGGTACTGTGTATCTCCTCGCTCATCATTCTTCTGGAGATCTCATCCTATGATATACGAGCTACATGGCCAGTCCACTTAAGTGTTTCCAGCCTGATGTGCCTTACGATGTCGGGTTCACCGAGGAGATTATACAATTCTTGGTTACCTCTTCTGAGGCATATCTGTCCGACTTTTCAAGGTCCATAGATTCGTCTTTCTAAAACCTGCAAGCTTCCCCCCCCCTTGTTTTAGGACAAGTCGACCATTAAGGTCATTATCGTCCAACTCCCTAAGTTATTTTTTTGACAATTTCGATTAATAATAGACACTGGATATGGATAATACTGAAATTTTGTTGATTTATTCTTAATTAATGATGGTTCTGTTTAAATTATAATAATTTATTTATTTTTTAGAAAAATTATTGATATTATTATTTTTATATTTGTAAGCTGGTTGCCAATCATGTGTTTTTAGAGGACATATTATTTTGTATACTGCATAGTTATGGATTTTCTATCTAGAGATGTAACAATGGATTGTTAATCAATTGTTATTTTTAGGTATTATAGTTTTTGTATAATTGATATCTATTATATTGTTGTATATTTGTATTAATAAAACGTTATTTTTAGCATGACATTAACTCCAATTTGTTAAAAGATTAGAAATTGATTAACACATTCAAGATATAATGGCTGAGCAAAACCTATTTGTCCATATTATTAAGAAAGATGAAGATAAGTATGATTTAGAAGCATTGGCAATAGATAAGTATACTTGGTTTATATTTCCAAAAGAATTGAAGGATTTAAGGTTAAGCGTACATCAGGAATGAATAAAATTGAAAACTGTTACAAGTTCTATAAAATCTATTTCAAAAATAGGTGGTTACCGAAAAGTTGCAATTAAATTTAATACAGAATTAAAAAAAATATATTTAGATGAAGATGAAAATTTCTGTATTTGTGATCATTATCTAGAAGAGGAGGTTAAAAGCACAGGTGATGTAAATAATATGTTAGGTGAGGCAAAAACTGAAAATGAGATTTTTTTATTAAATCGAATAAGGGAACTAGAGGGTCGTGTTTCGTCAGTGTACGAATTAACAATGAGGGAAATTGAACAGAAATTTTTATTGGTTAAATTTAACGGCAAGCAAGAAGCTTCAACATGGATGGATATGTTTGAAAGTGAATGCTCTAGATTTAAACTATAATCATGTTACTAAAATCGAGGCATTAAGATTATTTATAGAGGGGAATGTAAAAGAATGGTACAGTTCTAGTTTAATTAAGTTATCATCTGGCTGGGACGCTTGGATAAGTTCTTTTTTAATGATTTATGGCCAAAAATGTTGGTCAAACATCCGTAATGCTTTTGATTATAAATATTTGTATGGTTCTTTAATTGATTTTGTAATAAAAAAGGAACGTTTATTACTCAAGGCAGACAAAGATATCTCAGAACCATGCAGAATTTATCTAATCATTTATAACCTTCCATTAGAGGTTCAGTCTAGATTGAACATTAATAAAATAAAATCAATATGTGATTTAATAATCGAAATCAGAAAATTAAACGATATATTAGCCGTGGAAAACAAATTGGATCAAAGGAAGAAGATTGGAGGAAAGAAGACAGATAATAATAGGCCTTTATTAAAAGAATCTACAATTGATAAGAAACCATGTAGCATTTGCCAAGCTTACAGTTATCGTAGATAAAAGAAAATTGGTAAAAGCCGTCTATGATAATGGATCCACTTGTTCATTAATTAGTGAAAAACTTGTAAAATTATTAAAATCGAAACTAACCAGTAATAGAAACGTTTTAAAAACTACAATTGATGTTGTTGTTTTTTTGTTCGGGCTAATCTGCATTTAAAAATAGGAAAAATAGAAGATAAATTAGATTTAATAGTGGTGAAGAACAGCAATTTTAATTATGATTTATTAATAGGATTAGATGCAATAAAGAAATTTAAATTAATAGAAGATGAAAATTTAAGAATCAAGCAGAAAATAAATGGTAAGGTTATAGAGGTTGATCAGGGATTCGATATAAAACCTAAAAAAGAGGTTCCAAATCAAAATGAGACTATTTTTAATACTAAATCAAACATTGACAATTCTCAACTCGATTTATGTCATTTGGAAAAAGATAAAAAGATGAGAATGAATAGATTAATTATGGATTATCATTCATGTTTTGCTAAAAATAAATTTGACGTTGGATCTAAAAATTCTGTAGAGGCTCACATTAAACTAAAAGAAGAAAACTATGTTTCCAAGAAACCTTATATGTAGGTGTTCATATCCGGATCAAGAAGAAATAGACTATCAGATTTCTAAATTACTGGAGAACGATTTGATTGAAGAATCCTCTTCACCTTTTGCAACCCCAGTCACATTGGCGTTTAAAAAAGAGGATGGGCGGAGGACTCGCTTATGTGTTGATTTCCGAGAGTTGAACAAAATTGTCGTTCCAGAACCCCAGCCGTTCCCAAGAATAGAAGATATGGTCGTGAATCCCGGAAACTGCAATTACGAGAATTTTACGGCACTAGATATAAACTCGACTTTTTGGTCTATACCGTTAAGAAAAAAAGACAGAAAAGACAGAAAAAAAACTGCATTTAAAACTCACAAAGGCCATTGGCAATGGAAGGTGCTTCCTTTTGGATTTAAAAACTCACCAGGGCAATTCCACCTTAAATCAACACAAAAATATATCATTTTGAACCTCACCATTTCAGATTTTCTTGAAATTTGGTATATGTGTACTACTTGTAACTACTAGAACAATTGTGAAATATTACTGAGATATGTCTACCCGCTTTTGAATTATTGGTCTCTAAAGCCCTCAAAAACAGGTCCAGAAACAGAAAAAATCATGATTAAAAATAGCTGTAGAAGTTTTGCAAATTTGAATAGGACTATGAGATTGGTGTCGTTTAACAGCTTATTCCATGCCGTTTCATGTGATAAACAACAATGTAGAGGTTGATACAAAATAAATTTTCTTAAAACTAAATGTAAAATTTTAATTTCAATTTTCTCAAAAAGGGCATTTTTTAAAAATTTATTTATTTTTGACAAATAGGTAGTATTATATCTGTTCATGCAGCAAAGTATAAAAGTGGGATGAAAATTTCTTCATTACTAAAAAAATTAAAAAGTAGTAATAATATTTCATAAATATAGCATTTCATGATTAAAAATAGCTGCAGATGTTTTCCGAATTTGACTAGGACTATGAGATTGGTGTCGTTTAATAGCGCATTCCATGCAGTTTCATATGATATAGAACAATGTATAAGTATAGGCAGTTCGACCTATTTTTTAAAAAAAAAATATATAAAAATTTAAAAAAAATCTGCTTTTACAGAACATTGAAATTAAATTTTTAAACTTGGTTTTAAGAAAATTTCCTTAGCACCAACCTATACATTTTTGTATTTAATATGAAATGGCATGGAATGCGCTGTTAAACGACACCAATCTCATAGTCCTAGTCAAATTTGGAAAACATCTGCAGCTATTTTTAATCATAAAAAGCTAGATTTATTGAATTTTATCACTAGTTTTCAATTTTTTAAGTAATGAAGAAATTTTCATCCCACTTTCATACTTTGCTGCATGAACAGATATACTACTACCTATTTGTCAAAAAAATATAAATTTTTTAAAAAATGCCCTTTTTGAGAAAATTGAAATTAAAATTTTACATTTAGTTTTAAGAAAATTTCTTTAGTACCAACCTATACATTGTTGTATATCATATGAAACTGCATGGAATGCGCTATTAAACGACACCAATCTCATAGTCCTAGTCAAATTCGGAAAACATCTGCAGCTATTTTTAATCATGAAATGCTATATTTATGAAATATTATTACTACTTTTTAATTTTTTTAGTAATGAAGAAATTTTCATCCCACTTTTATACTTTGCTGCATGAACAGATATAATACTACCTATTTGTCAAAAAAATATAAATTTTTTAAAAAATGCCCTTTTTGAGAAAATTGAAATTAAAATTTTACATTTAGTTTTAAGACAATTTCTTTAGTACCAACCTAAACATTGTTGTATATCATATGAAACGGCATGGAATGCGCTGTTCAAAGACACCAATCTCATATCCCTAGTCAAATTTGGAAAACATCTACAGCTATTTTTAATCATGATTTTTTTCTGTATCTGGGCCTATTTTTGAGGGCTTTAGAGACCAATAATTCAAAAGCGGGTAGACATATCTCAGTAATGTTTCACCATTGTTCTAGTAGGTACAAGTAGTAAACATATACTAAATTTCAAGAAAATCTGAAATGGTGAGGCTCAAGCCTGTGTTGAATTGACGTGGAATTGCCCACCAGCGATATTTCAAAGAGTGTTAGCAGGAATAATTAGAAAATACAATTTAGATAAATTTTGTGTCAATTATATTGATGACACACTAATTTTTTCTGAAACTTTTGATGACCATTTGATTCAAATTAAATTATTTTTTGAGGCTATTAAACAAGAAGGTTTTAAATTAAAATTATCAAAATGTAAATTTTGCCAAACCTTCCATAAAGTATTTAGGTCATATAATTGAAAATGGTAAAGTTAGTCCGATAAACGAGAACCTGGTTGTTATTAAAGAGTTTAATCGACCCAAGAACAGGAAGATGGTTCGTCAGTTGTTGGGAAAAATAAACTTCTATCATAAATTCATTGATCATTGTACACAGCGTTTGGCCCCATTGCATAATTTATTAAAGAAAAATGTTCGATTTATTTGGACTGAACAATGCGAAAATTGTTTTAATGAGATAAAGCAGTACCAATGCTCAACGCCTATATTAGCCATTTATGATAAGGATAAAGAGGTTGTAATTGAGGTAGATGCGAGCCGTTTAGGTTTGGGGGCTGTTTTAAAACAACCACAAAAAGATGGCATTTTACATCTCGTCGCATATTTTTCAAAGAAGCTAACTCCAGGACAGACGAAGAAAGAAATAATGTAGGTATTTAGAATGTCTGGCCATCAAAGAAGCAATTATTTTTGGCAATATTATTTGATAGGTAGAGAATTTGTAGTCATCTCAGATCACAAACCATCAGTAAACTTAAAATCAAAATCTAGAACTGATGAAGCGATGGGTGATTTGATGTTGTATTTGTCTCAGTACAATTTCAAAATCATTTATAAAGAAGGAAAAGAAAATATTGAGGCTGATGCTTTATCTATAAATCCTGTTCTCGAAAGTTTTTCTAATGACGATGATTGTTTAAAAATTGTAAATATGATAAAATTGGAAGAGATAATTGCTGATCAACGAGATATTAAGGAAGAAATAGAAAAGACCAAGAAGATAGTTAAAGATGGTGATATCAGTTTTAAACTTTTGAATAGTAGAAAAAGAATTTATGTATCATAAAAGTTTGGATTAGATTTAATCAAGAAAATACATAAAGTTTACCAAAGTCATATTGGTAGTACTCATACAGCAAACAAACTAAGACCTTTTTACTATTTCAAAAACATGGATGATAAAATAAATCAGTATTGTCAAACGTGTGAAATCTGTCAGAAAAATAAATCTAGATCAAGTCGGGCTATAGGTCTACTATCAAAATTAGGACAGGCTGAACAGCCCTTTGAAATTGTGTCGATCGACACCATTGGGGGTTTCAGCGGCAACGGTTCCGCTAAGAAATATATGCATTTGCTGGTGGATCATTTCACTAGACATGAGTGGATCTTAACTTCAAGTAAACAAAATGCTCAGGATTTTATTAAATTAATAAATCCGTTGACAAAAGATTATGACATAAAAATGCTGTTGGTCGATCAATACACAGCATTAAATTCATTAATTAAAAGCATTAAATTAAAAAAATATTTAAAAGAAAAAGGTATTTTACTTGTTTATACCTCAGTCGATAATCCTCAATCGAACGGCTTAAACGAACGATTGAACCAAACATTGTTGAACAGGATTCGGTGTAAATTAAATGATGGGAACAATACACCTTGGACAAAAATTGCTGAACATTGCTTAGATGAACATAATAATACAGTACATAGTACAACCAAATTGACTCCAGCATATCTTTTATTTGGCACGACGTCAGAAATCGTACCTTCTCAATTAAAACAAGCAAATAATTTAGAAGAGGACAGAGAAGAGGCTTTCAAAAATTCTGAAAAAAGTTTTGAAAGAAATAAGATCAGAATAGACAAGAACAGAAGAGAATATGAATTTCAAGAAGGTGACTTAGTGTATGTAGCAAATGGTAACAAATTAAACAGAAATAAGCTAGATGAGATCAGAAGTGGACCATTCATGATAAAGAAAAAACATTCTAATTCAATTTATGAATTAGGAAGTAGAAAGAAACGAAAAGAAGGGAATCTGTTCCACAACACCAAGCTTGTACCTTACTCTTTTCCTATGCAGTAAAAGAGTCGTCGACCAAGGGAAGTGTAAGCTGGTTGCCAATCATGTGTTTTTAGAGGACATATTATTTTGTATAGTGCATTGTTATGGATTTTCTATCTAGAGATGTAACAATGGATTGTTAATCAATTGTTATTTTTAGTTATTATAGTTTTTGTATAATTGATATCTATACTATAGTTGTATATTTGTATTAATAAAACGTTATTTTTAGCAAGAGATTAACTCCAATTAGTTACAAGATTAGATATTATTTTTAAATAAGATTAATAATTTTTGTGGCCCTTAAATTTGAGTAAATTTGATGTGATACAAGGATCGTTTCCTTGAAGTTCATACATTTTGGCAGTTTATGTTTCTCTCTTTTTTTTCTTGATAAATCAAGCATTCATCCAACACAGGATTTACGCTGCTTCTCACCCCACAAGCATCACATATTGAGGGGGTTCTCCTTTCATTAAATATCCGTGGCTAGCATGTCCTATTCGCAGTCGGGTTAGAACCACTTCTTCTCTTCTCTTTCCAGAAAATGAGGTGCTCCATGGCTGAACGATTCTCTTTAGGACCCTTAACTTGTTTTCGGTTTTGTTTTGAGCATCCCATAATGATTGCCACAATGTCCAAACAGCGTGCTTTAGTTTGGGGCATAAATCCAATGCGGGGACTTTCGCATAGTGGATGCCTTCTGTGATCCCTTTCTTAGCTGCCCTATCTGCCTCCTCATTGCCTTCAATACCGGTATGACCAGGTATCCAGCAGAACACTGTGCTGATATTCATGTTCTTGAGGCTGTCTATCTTCTGGAAGATATGCACTACAAGTGGATGTGTGGAATACAGGTTGTTTAGAGCTATTAGAGCGAATAGGGAATCGGAAAATATTACTATTTTATTGTTACAGGGAATAATTATTGATAGAGCCTTATAGATTGATAAAAGTTCTGCTGTGAATACACTGCAATCTGAATTTAACGAGAAGGAATGTGTTTGATGCTCATAGGTTAAGGCAGCTCCTACTACGTTTTCATTCTTGGAACCGTCACACTGTGCCGAGTATATGGAGTTTTTTAAAACTGTTATATAAAAGTTCTAGCTCATAAAAGTTTTAACTGTTTTAAAACTTTTATAAATATAATAAAAAGTACAATTCATTTGACAAGATTTAAAATTTGCAATCTGCAAAATTGCTTTGCAATAAGCAAAGTTTGTGGGCTGCTTCACAGCGTTTCTTTGCAGGAGAAGTAATTAATTTAGATGGTCTCTTGGCCACCGCCTTCGAAGTCGTCGGAGTAGGCTATAAGGGTTGTTTAAGTTTTTTAAATTTTCTGTTAGAGGGTTATTGTTGTAGACCAGTCTTTGGTAAAAGTTAATGTAGTTGTCTTTGGCTGTTACAAAAACTGTTGAAATGTTTAAGTCCGTATGTATAATATCGTTGCTGGTACATAATATGGCACGTCTACTATTTTTCTTAACACTTTCGACTGAAAGGACTGAACTTTTTGGACGTTGGATTTCTTGGCAGAACCTCACAGTTCTACACCGTAAATAAGTCCATATCGGTTTTAAAAGAACTTTATACAAGGTTAGTTTGTTAGCTAGATTGGCGGATCCAGGGGGGGGGGGCTGTGGGGGCTGCAGCCCCTCCCTTTGGAAAAATTTTCGTCATTAAAAGATAGAATTTGACTTTCCTTAAAGTAAGGAATCAAGTTAAAGAACAAATGTGCAGTACAATATTAGTAGTGGGAAAGGAAAATTAAGTTAAAAAAGTTGATTAGCAGATCCAAATGAATGGCTGTAGGGCTGCAGCCCCCCCTTTACAGTCGGCTGGATCCGCCCATGGTTAGCTATCGATAATTTTGATCTTCTGTCAAGTAATCTAGATAAAAGTCCAAAGCCTCTATTTAATTATTTTCGTTTGAGTCTGACGTGAGTTTTCCAAGTAAGTCTTTTGTCCAGATGAAGTCCTAAATATTTAATTTCATTAGATTCCAAAATTGGTATTTTGTTGAAGAATATTTGGGGGCAAAGGCCATGATTAAGTGTGAAGACTACATGCACACTCTTTTTCTCAATCATTTTAATTTTCCACCTAGCGGCCCAGTCAGCAATATCGTCTAGGTGGTTCTGAAGAGTTTTAAATGCAAGAAAAGGATTTTTATCTGAACAAAGAATTGCTGTATCGTCAGCAAAAGTGGCCAGAAGTGTATTTTGGTGTTCTGGTAGATCTGACATATATATATTAAATAATATAGGACCCAAGACACTGCCCTGAGGCACTCCTGCTTTAATAGGCTTTATTTCAGAAATTTCAGTCCCTACTTTTACCGAAAAATGTCTATCTGTTAAATAAGAAAGTAAAGTTAAATAGTAGGTCGGGGGGAGTAATATTTTAAGCTTGGAAAGCAATCCTTCATGCCAAACTTTATCAAACGCTTGACTAATGTCAATATGGAATATAATTAAAAATTGGAAGAGAATCAGGAAGTATTTTTTTCAAATAATTTAGAGAAAGAAAGCAGAAGGCTTATTGGATGGTAGGAATTTGGAAGATCTGGAGATACGTTAGGTTTCAATACCATCACAACTACTGAATATTTCCACAGGCTTGGGAAATACGTGGTTTTCAAAATAGAATTATATATATTTGTTAAAAAAAGGATTGCTTTCCAAGGTAAGCTTTTAATTATAAAATTCGTAATTAGGTCGAATCCCGGGGCTTTGTAATTAGGTATGTGCGCAATCAAGTCTTGAAATTCATAAGGGTGAATAAATTTTGGAGGTAATGTCATTGGTAAGGGTATATCAAGTTGATTTTGAACAAGTAATGTAGAAAGACTGTCATTTATATCATGTGGTTTAAAAGTATCCTCAAGGTGGTCAGCAAATAATTGTGCTTTTTGAGCATCTGACTTTGCCCAATAACCATCTGGATGCCTAAGTGGGTGAGAGACATCACGATGTTGAAGGATTCGCTTGGTCATGCTCCACAAAGGTTTCTCGGAGGTTGATAAAAGACCGAGGAATTTGTCAAAATTTTCAGTCTTTGTTCGGTTAATTTCATCATGAAGTCGTCTTATTAGCTGATTAAACTTATGTTTGTCTGATGGGTAGCGGGTTCTTTGCCATATTTTTCGAGCTTTTCGTTTTAGTAATATAAGGTGTCGTAATTCTGGTGACAGGTATCTATGGCAATGATTGTTAATATTTAAGTAATGATAAAAAAGTAAAAGTTAAACCTTTACTAATTACCTCTAATACAAAACTTAAAAATTTATAGAAAAAATATCTATTTCAAAATTTACTCACATACAAAAAAATATATCCTTTTCGCATTCCTTTGATTTAATTGTTTACCACTATGTCATTTATTCAAAAATATCAAAAAATTAAACTTTTCATAAATCATTGATATTAAGGAATATGATCATGTCATCCAGGGTGGTGCTTTTTAAAAAAAATATCTAGTATGAATTTTTAGGGGGGGGGGGGGTATTTCGAAATATTAAAACATTATACTTTTCGTAAATCTTTGATTTTAAGGAAAACGATGATGTCATCCAGGGTGGTGCTTTTTAAATAAAAATTACTAGTATGAATTTCGGGGGGGAGGAGGGTATTTCAAAATATCAAAAAATTATACTTTCCGGAAATCTTTGATATTAAAACATTTATAAATATAATAAAAAAGTAAAAGTTAAACCTTTACTTAAATCTCCCTACAGATTACTTAAAAATTACAATAAATATGTATTACCCGAGGTGATGTTTTTAAAAAAATATCATGTTTTAGTAGTAAATATCAGAGTTGGGCAAAATTCAATTACAATGTAATTTAATTACAATTTGGATTACATTGTATTTGAATTACTGTAATTGAAATAAACTCGCCATGAATTAAAATAATTGAATTATAACATCAATTACGAATTACATTGTAATCCCTGAAGTAATTGAATTATAATTGGATTATTCAAATAAAATTAAAACTAATTGTATCATCTAATATAAATAGGTAGACTAAAACGAAAATGAGTGAGACAAATTTTCGGAATTTCATTCGCTTTTCCGCTTATACGTCGTGATCGAGTGAATGGGTTGGGTTTAAACGATTATCCGACTATTTAGATGTAGGCTAATAGGAAAATGATAGTGACAATTTTCCGACTTTTCATCCGCTCTTCCGCTAATATATCGTGAACGGATGAATGGGTTTTCACGGTTCAAACGATTTTCCGACTATTTAGAGGTAGGCTAATAGGAAAATGATACTGACACATTTTCCAACTTTTCATTCGGTTTTCCGCATATATATCGTGCGTGAACGGTTGAATAAATTTTCACGGTTCAAACGATTTTCCGACTATTTATATGTAGTCTAATAGGAAAATGATAGTGACAATTTTCCGACTTTTCATCCGCTTTATTTTAATAATTTTCCGACTATAATCATTAGAGCCGCTTTTGAGAAAATTGAAAGAAACGTAAAACTTAGACAAAATTCTTTATATAAAGTATCCCCTCCGTTTGGCCAATTTTGATGAAATTTTTGCTGTCACATCCCGGTCACATACATACACCAAATACCCTATTCCAGTTTCGTATGGTTTATAGTTTCTGAGCTAGTTTGTTCACACACGCACACACCCTCATACCCTCGCATTGACCAACTACCAATATCCTGGAGTACCAACTTATTGGTGAGGAAATAATGATATTCCTCATATATGGTATATTCAATAACTATTTCATAGGAGTATATTAAATAAATTTGCATTATGATCCTGAATAATAGGTGATAACAAAAGGAGAAAAAATGATAAGTTATAGGTTTGGTAAAAACCCATCATTAGCTCTCTGTTAAATATATGTATTTCATTACACTATATTTCAGAAATTACCTGAAACAAAATCAACTATAGGTAGTGAAAAAAATAAATAAATAATATTAATAATAAGATTTGGTATGTAACATGGGCAATTTACTTTGAAGCTAAGCCGCTGACTCTGCGCGTCATCAAAAAAGTATCAAAGTAGCCCCAAGCGATTTATCATACATAAACCTCTGCTGAACGATATCCAACACGACTTTTTTGGTCAATAAAACACTTTTATTGCTCAGAGGTTATAAGTAAAAGTTTTTTATTACAGATAAAGTTGAGCGTTTCCTTTTTACTTTCACTTACCTATATATGAAATATATAGTAAGTGGAAGTATTGCGATCGTGAAAAATTTCGACTTCCGGTTTTCAACGGAAATACACGTTTTGGGACCCCCTGAGTCGAAATAACCAAGTCCCGCGAAATGGTCTGTGTGTGTGTGTGTGTGTGTGTGTGTGTGTGTGTGTGTGTGTGTGTGTGTGTGAACAGACTAGCTCAAAAACTATAAACCGTGGGAACCTGAAATTGGATATTTAGTGTATGTATATGCCCGCGATGTGACTGCAAAAATTTCATCAAAATTGCTCAAAGGGAGGGGGTACTTTATTTAATAACTTTTTAGGTTTTTTTCGATTTTTTAAAAAACGGCTCTAACGATTTTGATTAAACTGAATATTTGATCTATTTATATGCCCGAGATATGACTGTAAAAATTTCACCAAAATTGATTAACCGGAGGGGGGACTTTACTTAATAAATTTTGTATCATTTTCACGTGTTTTTTTTATTTACTCAAAAACGGCTTTAACGATTTTGATCAAACTGGGTATATGATGTATGTATATGCCCGAGATACGACTGTAAAAATTTCATCAAAATTGATCAACCGGAGGGGGGACTTTAATTGAAGAATTTTATCTAATGTTTACGTTTTTTTTTTATTTTCTCAAAAACGGCTATGATGATTTTGATGAAACTGGGTATTTGATGTATGTATATGCCCGCGATGCGACAGCCGAAATTTCATCAATATTGGTGAAACGGAGGGTGTACTTCATTTAATAAACTTTTTCTTATGTTCACGTGTTTTTATTATTTACTCAACAGCGGCTGTAATGATTTTTATCAGACTGGATATTTGGTTTATGTATATGCTCACAATGTGACAGACAACATTTCATCAAAATTGGTCAAATGCAGGGGGCTCTTTATTTCATAACTTTTTTTTCAATTTTTACATTTTTTTGGAATATTTCAAAAACGGCTTTAATGATTTTGATTTAATTAATCATTTTTAAATTAAAATCAAGTCATCTTTTTTATATTATTTATAAAAGTGGCAATTAAAAAACATGCCGATTTCTAATGTAAGTAAGTTGGTAAGTGAAAGTTGTGTGTTGCGCGCATCGCACCAGATTTTTTTTTTTTCGAACTGGGCTCATATATCAGTTTAATTACCCACATTTACAAATTTCATAGTTAATGAATAGAACTGGGCTCATATATCAGTTTAATTACCCACATTTACAAATTTCATAGTTAAGGAATAGAACCACGTATAGAAGAATAAAAAAATAATTAATTCAAAATAGGTAACATGATTAAATTTCATTATATCAAAGATATGCGAAAAGTATTATGTTTTGATATTTCCGAATCCCCCCCCCGAAATTCATAGTAGATATTTTTTTTAAAAAACACCACCCTGGATGACATAATATTACTTAATATTAATGATTTCCGAAAAGTATAATGTTTTGATATTTTTGAATTAACCCTCCCCCCGAAATTCATAGTATATATTTTATTTAAAATACGATCACCCTGGATTCCATTCACGATATACAGTACCATCTTGATAATCCGACACATATGGGACCAGACAAGCGCCGGATTATCAATAATTTCCGGATTATCGGAAGAAAAATAAAAAAAAGGATTATAACGTAATATTTTTTCCATCACATATGATTTACATTGGTAAATTTGTACACATAAAACAATATACAATGTACATATACAACATCGATAAAAACAAAATACAATGTAAACATGAAGAATACGTTCATATTAAATAAAAATTAATGGGTAAAATACATACATATGTATTATGAAAAGTAATCATTAATTCTTTTTTTGCTTTTTTGCCTTAAATATTTCAAACATACTTATACAACATTGGAAAACGCACTCTTGCAACCTTTTGAACACTAACCATTTTTTGTAGACATTGAATGCGTCGTTGTTGGTTACAGTAGGTGAGTTGAAACATCCTGGTCATCGCAATTTTCCGTGGACCGAATTTGGCTGAGGATTTTGACCTCGGATAGGGATTAAAAATTATGAGTTCAAACAAGGGTTGTATTGGCCAGAATTTTTTCTAAGAACATTGGATGGTGTTACTTTTCACTAGTAAATTAAAAACGACGTCTTTAATGTTTGTTTTTTCAAAAGCTGAATCCGCTTGTTTTATGATGTCCGAATGTAATTTTTTGTAATTAATTTTTATTTGCTGGATTACATTTTGATCCATGGGCTGCCAGAGGTGTTCCTCTCCTTTTTGGTGTCCCCCATAGCGCCGGATTACCGAAGGTGACGGAGTAACCAACCGCCGGATCATTAAGAATGTACTGTACATATTTTCGAAATACGGTTAAAAAAAATATGGATTGGAAATTACTGAAGACTTTCACGTTTTGCAATAATTATTATAATCTTTACCTTATGGAGAATAGCAAACAAAAATACGTAAATAAATGTGGATACAGATATTTTCTGTGAATTCTCTAAATTGCGTTTACACAATTATTAAAACATATCGGTTTCTATTCCAAGTAGGTTGGTAAGTGAAATTTGTGTTGCGCACATCGCTCCAGATTTTTTGTTGTGACGATACTGAAGAAAATAAAAGCTGAATAATTACATGACCTATTTCAACTACCAAAGATTTCAGAGTTCATCAAGAAAAGGCATATCAAATTTTTGGATCCTTTGCTTGGCATTTCCAACCCTTCATTTAACACACTGACATCAGCACCGTCTGAAGTTCGCTGGCAAAACAACTCTGCTTCGACCACTAGAATTTAATTTAGTTTTAGTCAGTTATGTTATAAGGCATTCTGAACCCGAAAAATGGTTGAGCCCGTCACTCCATGTTCATTCACAAATAAAAATGTCAACAACAAAACATTACATCATAACTTTAACACAGCCATAAAATTTAACTAAACTGACGGAAAAAAAAATCCCGCGCAACCTGACCTAGATAGATCGTACTCGAACTTCGTAGTCACAAACACGTGCTGTGACAGTTTGTTCCAACTATTAGTTCGTTCCAACAATAAGTATAAAACCATTCCAAACCATGTGTTTTTTGTTTTTTTTAACGCTACAATATTACTGCACTTATTAACGGAAATTGAAATTTTCATCTTGTGCGAACATTATTCTTTATTTCTACTGTATATGTTTATCAAATTCTTTCATATTAACAATTTAGCCTTTTAATAATCAGAAACAGTTAATTTCTCCATATAAAAAATCTGGTGCGCAACACAAAACTTTCACTTACCAACTTACTTTGATTAGATATTGACGTTATTATTGTTTTGTTAAATACCATTTCTTAAAGTCACACAATTTTCCACATCCATTTAGTTATTACTTTCCTATATATTATTACTTACCTAAATATGAAATATATAGTAAGGGAAAGTATTGCGATCGTGAAAAATTTCGACTTCCGGTTTTCAACGGAAATACACATTTTGGGGTCCCAATAACCAATGGGGTACCGTGGTCACCTGTGGTGTAGTGGTTAGCATGGCAACCTACGATACTAAAGGTCGCGGGTTCGCGCCCCACGGTGGCCCTAGAATTTTTTAATGGGAGTAAAATATCCTATGCCGTCCCTCGGATAGGATGTAAAATGGAGGTCCCGAGCCTGTACGAAGTCAGGTACTCGTTAAAGGTCCCGATCCTAATCATACCTGGACAGGCAAAATTTATGACTCCCATTGTAGCATCGTCCGATTAGCCATAGTAGCATAAAAATGGAAGTTAAACAAACAAACCAATGGGGTCCTGCGAAATGGTCTGTGTGTGGGTCGTGTGTGTTTCTGTGCGCATGTCCGTGTGTGTCTGTGTGTATATCCGTGTGTGTGTGTGTGTGTGTGTGTGAACAGACTAGGTCAAAAACAATAAACCAAACCTGAAATTGGGTATTTAGTGTATGTATACCCACGCGATGTGACAGCCAAAATATCATTACAATTAGTCAAACGGAGTGGCACTTTATTTAATAAATTTTGTCTCATTTTTACGATTAATTTTTTTTTCTGAAAAACGGCTGTAACGATTTTGATTAATCTTGCATTTGATGTATTTGTAACATACATATATAATGGAAATTATTTGTTTCCATGTTAACTAAATGAAGTTTTCAGCAATTAAATAGAAATTGTAAAATCTGACGCGATGGAGGATTATGCTTGCCGAATCAACACAAGTAAAAACTTTTGTTTAACAATAAAATTTTTTAGAGTGCTCAGAGAAAAATAAAAAAAATAAGTAAATGAATGTGGAAATTTCTAATCTCAGAAAGTTGGTAAGTGAAAGTTGTGTGTGGCGCGCATTGCACCAGATTATTTTGTTTGTCTTTGCTCTTTTAAGTACACTAGTTTTTACTTGTGATAATTCGGCATAATACTCCAAGTGGTCTGAGTTTATAATTATCTATGTAGTTGTTGAAAACTTCATATAGTTCCCATGAAACAAATAATTTCCATTAAATAAACAGAACATCTTTAATTATAAAGCATTGGTCTATCATTAGGCCGAGCGTACATTGAGACACCCACGACGCAGAGCAGAGCAGTTTTTGTGGTAAGTGAAATAGATATGAACCGCGCACATTGGGACGCAGAGCAGGCCGATGTGGCACTCGTGGATCTGCCACAGAAAACTGTGCCGATGCGACACAGTTTTAGATATTTGATAATTTTAATTACTATTATTATCATTTAATATTATTATTTGTGAAGTTCTACTTTTCTCTTAAGCAGGTTAATGAAACTAAGTACTTAGTTACTTACTCTTCTGTATATATAGGGTGTTCAAGTACTAGGGAAAAAAACGGTTTAAAAAATACAATAATTTTAAAAATATATATACCTATTCTGTTATTTTAGATCTAAAATCATAAAATTTCTCGCTATTCCAAAAGTGCATGAATATATTATATGAGTGTTTTGAATTTTTAAAACTAAACAATTTCAGGATGAAAAATCTGGTGCATGCGCGCAACACACAACTTTCACTTACAACTCACTGTTTTGTTAATTGTCACTTCTCTAAGCCACACATTTTTCCACATTCATTTCTTATTTTTGTTTTTATTTCTCTATAAAAAACAATATTTTTTTTATTATTAAATAAAAGTTTTTACTTGTGATACTTTGGCAATGTAAACATAATAATCCAAGTCGTCTGATTTTATGATTCTCTATGTAGTTGTTGAAAACTTCATTAAGTAACCATTAAATGAACAGAACGGCTTTAATTATGAACAATGTGAGGGTTTTATGAGTTGACGGAATATTTTTCTTTTTTTCTCCTCTATACGTTTACTCGACTTTTTTCACATTTCTTATTTTTAGGCGTAACGAGAGACAGTTAATTTTTCTATATAAACAAAAACAAGGGTACTTTACAGGAAAACAAAAAAGGCCCCTTCCCCATTTAAGCCCCCTCAGAACATTTTAATAACGATAAAGCTTATCTGATATTAAAGAACACCTTATTTTCATTAAACATGGCGAATTTGTTCAAAATCATTAAAGCCGTTTTTGAGATAATTTAAAGAAAGCTATAAATTGGAAAAAAAGTTATGAACTAAAGTGCCCCCTCCGTTTGACCAATTTTGATGAAATTTTGGCAGTCCCATCTTTGGCTTAACATACATCAAATACCCAGCTTGATCAAAATGTTTAAAACCGTTTTTGAGTAAATAAAAAAAACACGTGAAAATGATACAAAATTTATTAAGTAAAGTCCCCCCTCCGGTTGATCAATTTTGATGAAATGTTGGCTATCACATCTTTGGCATATACATACATCAAATACCCTTCTTCTTCTTCTTTCAGCGGCGCAACAACTCATTGTTGAGTCAAGGCCTCCTGGATCAGCCTGCGCCATGTGTCACGATCCTTTGCCGTTTGCATCCAATTGCGCGCTCCCAGCAGTACCCGGGCATCGTGGGTCACTCCATCTCGCCACCGCAGCTTAGGTCTTCCTCTACGCCTGGAGCCATGAATTTCTTCATAAAAAACCTTCTTTGGGATGGAATTTTCATCCATCCTCGCCAAATGCCCAGCCCACCTTAGCCTTCCGAGACGGATGAATTTTGCAATGTCGGGTTCATTGAACAGTGTGTACAGTTCCATATTAGTTCTCCGACGCCATTCATTGCCCTCCATGATTCCTCCGTAGATGGTTCGGAGGATCTTCCTTTCATGAATCAGTAAAGCAGATTCATCCGATTTGGTAATTGTCCATGACTCAGAACCGTAGCTCAGGACTGGACGGATCAATGTCTTATATAACATTATTTTTGTAGCTCTCGGAAGTAGGCTACTGCGTAAATGGTTACGTAGGCCATAGAAGCATCTATTGGACTTGCCTATGCGAGACCTAATCTCCCTGGAGATATCGTTTACAGAATTAACTTCACAGCCGAGGTACACAAATTCGTTAACCTTCTCGAATTTGTAGTCCCCAATTTTAACTTCCTCACCATGTAGTGCTTGTTCTCCGGAAACCATATATTTCGTTTTTTGCTCATTGACAACTAGACCCATTCTTGCAGCGGCCTCGGCAAGGGCAAGGAACGCATCAGAGACTGCCTGAAGTGATCTCCCCATGATATCAATATCATCAGCATACCCCAGCAGCTGTACCGTGCGGTGAAATATTGTACCACCGATCGGAATCCTGGAACTCCTAATAATTCTCTCCAGGCCGATGTTAAATAGGAGGCAGGCTAGCGCATCACCTTGGCGTACACCTTTACTCGTTGAAAATGGCTCGGTTATTCCAGCTTGAACCCTTACGTGACACTCCACACCCTCCATCGTTACCTGGCACATCCTCGACAGCTTACCGGGTATTCCGAGTTCCTCTAGGGCAATGTACAGTTCCTTCCGATCAATACTATCATAGGCACTTTTAAAATCTATGAATAAGTGATGCGTTCGGATGTTGAATTCCCTGCCCTTCTCCAGCACTTGTCGCAGAGTGAAAACCTGGTCCACAGTTGATTTACCTTTGCGGAAGCCGCACTGGTAAGGTCCCACTATTCTCTCTGCTAAAGGAAGCAGACGATCAAAGAGTATAAGCGAAAGGATTTTATATGCAACTGGTAGCAACGATATCCCACGATAGTTATTACAATCGAGCTGGTCACCCTTCTTGTGAATAGGGCAGATGATAGTTTTGCACCAGCTCCGCGGTAGCATTTCCTTCACCCAGATAGACATTAGGAGGTCCTGAAGCGTCTTTATCAGTTCCATTCCACCATGCTTGAAGAGTTCCGCTGCGAGGCCGTCATAGCCTGGTGCCTTATTATTTTTGAGTTTCGATAAGGCAGTCATAATTTCTTCCTCGTTGGGTGGATCAAGATCTTCAATTGGAGCCAGACGAGTTTGGGGTTCTTCTTGGGGATTTTGCTCACTAAGAAGGTCTCGGAAGTATTGGCGCCATCTACCTAAGATTTTACTTTCATCATTCAACAATGACCCGTCCTCAGCTCTACATGTATTTAATCGAGGTTTGAAGGGCCTTCTTCCATTGTTAATCTTCTGGTAGAACTTCCTAATCTCGTTGTTGGTCTTCAAGGTCTGCGCTTCTTCCATCTGTTTATTCCTCCACTGTCTTTTCTTCCTCTGAAAAAGCCTCTTTTCCATACGCCTTCTTCGTCGATACTCCTCTACACTAGCTCGAGTACGTCGCTGAAGCATCAGTTTGTAGGCCTCGTTTTTAATTATATTTGCATTATAGCATTCCTCGTCGTACCAGGGGTTGCGTGGCTCTTTTTCCTGCAAGCCCAGAACCTCTTCCGCGGCTCCCGCCATAGCTTCTTCGATCCCCTTCCAGTAGTTCTCTAAGCTGCATTCAGGAGGAACCACTATCAACCTAAGGCTTTCATCCAGACGTTCCTCGTATCTCCTCTGCATGTCCTCATCTTTTAGCCTCTTGACGTTAAATTTCTTGATTCGGCTTGTTGGTTGTTTCTTAACAAGAGATATTCTATCCCTTAACCGAGCTATCACTAGATAGTGGTCCGAGTCCACATTTGATCCTCTGAATACTCGAACATCCATGAGGTTCGACTTATTACGAGATGAAATAAGAATGTGGTCGATCTGGTTAGTGGTCTCTCCATCAGGTGACCTCCATGTTCCCTTATGAATATTTCTGTGGGGGAATAATGTTCCTCCAATTGCCAGACCACATGCCTCTGCCATGTTTATAAGTCGATGCCCATTTTCATTGGACACATTGTGTAGGCTGTGTCGACCTATCGTGGGATAGTAATACCTTTCTTGTCCGACTTTGGCATTCATGTCGCCAGCAACAATTTTGATGTCATGATCAGGACATTGGTGTAAAGTTCTTTCGAGTAAGTCATAGAATTCATCCTTTTCGGTTTCTAATGAAGCTTCTATAGGGGCATGGGCACTTACTATTGAATAGTTTTGAAATTTCCCTCGTATTCTTAATATACAGAGTCTCGGGCTTATGGGTTTAAAGTCCAAGACAAGACTTCGGAAGCGTCCGGTCACAACAAAGCCAGTTCCATATACATGATGACTTTCGTGGCCGCTGTAGTAGATGGTATGATTCCGCTTCTCAAGTATGCCGGACCCTGTCCATCGCATTTCTTGGATAGCAGCCAAATCAACCTTGTAGTGGTCAAGCTGAGAGATCAATCCCTGTAGTGCTCCTGGCCGGTATAAACTTAAGACATTCCATAGTCCTAAATTGAAGTCAAGATACTTGTGATGACTAGTTCTCGCAGTATTGTGGCGTCCACTAGGTGCTGACCGGGGCCCCCCCGGATCCGAATGGGCCCCTACGGGGAGTAGATGAGTCCTCACCATTGTTTAACCATTTATATCTAACAGACAGCGCAGAGCTGTTCGGCTTCTCCACGAATTTCAGTAGGTGGATGAGGGCTCGTGACATCCTCGATCCACCATCCTGACCGAAGCCAGGACCCCCATCTCTCGTCAGTCGCCTACCCAGACTATGTCTAAGTAAGGCTTAACAGGGCCCACCCGGAGATAACGTAAGTTAGATCCTTCGAGAAGGTGAGAGTGGAGTTGGGAAGGAGAGGCTATGTGACCTCTAGGGTCATAACATCGCATCACTTCCCCTTGGGCCCCACATCAAATACCCTGTTTGATCAAAATCTTTAAAGCCGTTTTTGAGTAAATAAAAAAAACACGTGAAAATGATACAAAATTTATTAAGTAAAGTCCCCCCTCTGGTTGATTAATTTTGATGAAATTTTTACAGTCATATCTCGGGCATATAAATAGATCAAATACTCAGTTTAATCAAAATGGTTAGAGCCGTTTTTGAGAAAATCGAAAAAAAGTTTATAAATAAAGTACCCCCTCCCTTTGAGGAATTTTGATGAAATTTTTGATGTCACATCGCGGGCATATACATACACTAAATACCCAATTTTAGGTTCGCACGGTTTATAGTTTTTGAGCTAGTCTGTTCACACACACACCATTTCGCGGGACTAAAGTCTAGGGTCTAGGGACTATTTAATTGGATCGCAATACTTCCACTTACTATATATTTCATATATAGGTAAGTGAAAGTAAAAATGTAGTTGTAAAATTAGTTTTAAAAAAAAAATATAGATATATTAAAATTTAGATTAGGGCCTTTCTGAAGTTCTAAAAGTAGATACTTTTGGTTAAATATTTTTAATATTGTTATTTTATTTGTAATACCTTATTCCGGTTTTTGTTAGTTTTTATTCGTCTTACCGTGACATGTTTAAAAATAAGAAAAACAAGTTTTCTTCTTATAAATACTAGAAGTTCATTAAACGATTTAACAAGTTATGATCCTAGGAAAATTTGACTGATACTATTTCACCGAAAAAAACATAGGCTTTATGGAAATTTAGTTAATGGAAATGCTGATTAAAAACCAATAATGTATATTTCTTCTTTTATTAAATATATTCGAGTAAAAAGAAAACTGCTATTCAAAAATAGATCATGCGTTGATTGGAACTTTTTAAAAAAGAAATTTTATGTGAATATAACTTCTCTTTGATAATCTCTACATAATTTATTTATATCCTCATACAGAATGCAGTAGAAGAAAAAATAAACTTTATTCTGAGACGAGATCCTTAGGAATTAACTGAATAGAACAAAAAATAAAATTAGAACTGATTGGTGGATAATGAAAGATAAGTTTATATAAAAAACAAAAGTAAATATCCTTATATATATAAAAATCTCGTGTCCCGATGTTTGTCTCTCTATTTCTCAGAAACTACTCAACCGATTTTAATGAAATTTGGCTCAATGTATATAGTTTTGGCCAACTTAACGGACCGGATAGTTTTTAACTTGATTAGTGATCAAAATAATTCTTATATAGCAAATTATTGCAAATACAGTAGGTCGTGTTTCGATTTATTAACATGGCGTCATATGTCGATTTCATAATGTTTTTCTTTATAAGCATGCTATTGTAATACAGGTTATCATTATTATAATTTTGTATTGCGTTATATGAGTGCAGTTATTTGTTCCTATATTATTATTTTCCACAGACAAATAGTAATACAAATTTGTATTTATTGTTAATTTTCATTAAAGAATAAATAAATCAAGAAAAGGTTACAATAAATTCTCAAATGTGTAGGTACTTTTTCTTCCTTTTCCTTTTTTATTTGTATTTAAATTAAATTACTAGCTAAGCGCTGAAACGCTTTGCTGTGGCCCACCCTGATATCAACTTTTAGTAAAGTAAATACATTTTAATAATTTAAATTAGGCTATTATTTGAAATAATACTCTATAAATGTTGTAACAGCACCTACTGTCATAGGTGTAACCTAATAGAAACCTGACTTGGGGAGTCAGTGTTGCCAAAAATTAGTGAAAATTAGTAAGATGGCTACACTGCGGGTAAACCAGTAAAAAACCCCCTCACAAAAAGAGTGTGTTTTGATTAGGTGTTGTGGGATACTTTGTGATTTGCTAAAGAACTGCATAATTAAGACTTTAATATTATATTTTCAGTTGATTTATTTAACAGAAGTTTCTTTAGTTTCATTATTCGTTTTGTTATTATTATTTAAATACAGTGTTTTTTTATTTTACCAAACCTTTTTATCATTTTTATCCCGAGATCTAAAATGTAAAATTTAAAAAATGTCAGTGAAGATTTGTAATTCCTCCTTTATCAACAATAATTTAAAGTTGAGAAAATTTAATCCCAATCGAATAGAGGCTGTTACTTCCTGTTCAGCAGAGTTGTAATTATCTTTAAATGTTAAATTTAAGAAATGTTAGCGAAGATTTTAATCCTTTCTTTAATTTAAAGTAGGCTATTATTGGGAATGATATTTCGTTGTTAATTTCACCAGAATACAATTTTTTACTTACCTTTAAATAATTGTTGATTAAGAAAGGATTACAAATCACGGCATTTTTTAAATTTTACATTTAATGATTATTACACCTCTACTGAACAGGAATAATTGTTATTTGGGTAACCTCAAGTTTCAGATTTATCCGCCATAAATATGAGAGTACTGCTACCACGTTTTTCCTCCAAACGGGGTGAGCAATCTATTACCCAGATAATAGCCCAATCGCGACGCCAGGGTTCTACTGAATAAGTAAAACTATTAAATATGAAAATAAATCCAAAATAATAACAAAACGGGCGCCACACTATAACTCTCATTTCGTTTGTTGATTTTTCAAATCAATTATTTTTATTTCAAATAAATAATAAATATTACCTGTCATTAATTATTTATGTCTATTACAGGAAAATAAGTATTTCTATTATTTCTATTAAATCTACAACATTATTATAATTAGTCCCCAGCTGCTCTGACTTCTAAACAAGATATAAGTTTTATTTTGGTTTTGTTGCCATGACGAAATTTTAAATGCCTTAAAGAAAATTTGACTGTAACAGTACTACTGCAAAATAATCCATCGGCAGATATATGTTTTAAACAATTGCTCTATATTGGAAACGGTGAAATAGAGCTGCATCGAAATTCAAAATTTGTCAAATTACCAGAAAATTTTTGAACTGTTGTAGAGACGAAAAATGAACTGTCTACGAAATATAAAGTGTCTTTCCTGATATTTTGAACAATTATTTGGACTATAAGTGGCTGGGTAGTCGTGCTATTTTGGCAGCAAAAAATGTTGATTTCGATGAAATAAACTTCCAAAATCAATTGACAATGTTCTAGATGTAAACGAAGCCGTAAATTTCCCATCTGAATTTTTTAATTCCCTGGATATACACCCAAACAATCTCCAGTTGAAGATTGGCTCACCGATCATTCTTCTTCGTAACTTAAATCCACCTCAATTGTGCAACGGTACACGTTTGGTCATTAAAAGGATCACAGGAAATGTTATTGAAGGAAAAATGTTGCCTGGAAGGTTTACAGGAGATATCGCCCTGTTGCCACCTATTCCCCTGGAACCGACAGAATTTTCAATAAAATTTAAAAGGCTTCATCAATATCCTATTCATTTGGCTTTTGCCATGACCATAAACAAATCCCAAGGGCAAACAATGTCCAATTGGACTTTGAAAATCCGTGTTTTTCCCTTGGGCAATGGCATAACTCACGTGGGAAATGGGTGTCGCCTGCTCACGTGTGTGGAAACCATCAAATCTTTGGTTTGTATTAAAAAAAAAACAGGTTAACCCAAAACATTTTGAACAAATTAGTACTTGAATAAATAAAAATTCTTAATTGTATTAAGTATGTAAAAACCTCTTTAAGAAGAGATTTATTATCACTCAAATATATTGCTAAATTAAAAGCTTCAACACACCACCCTCCTACCGAACACTTATTAGCCGAAGGGTTGGGAAATCGAGGTCTCAAAGAAATTGAGAAAAACGCCTATCAAAAGGACATATATGACGCGTTAACCAAGATTGGCATGACCCTGAGCAAAATTAAACCCGTTGTTAAACTAACAATACCAAGTTGAAGTAGTGTTAGGCCAATAATCAATAGATCAATGGCTGAGGTTATCAAAACTTACTTCAGTCATCCTTTTTAAAATTAGTGGAAAAATATAGCGGTTTCGAGTTAGTTTATACCGATCCATAAAAAAAGGGCGATAGTGTTGGCAGCTCTGTGAGTCGTAAACACAACCAGCTCCTTTTTTTTTCCTATATTCTTTACCAAATACTTTTAAATGGTGTAATGCTCTATTCTCAATCACGTTGGATTTTGATTAGCCGAAAGGTTTTCATCTTTATCAATGAATATTGGTCTTACTGTATTTGTTTAAAAATATTAGGATATAACTACTGAGCCACAGCAACGCGTGGCCGGGTCTGCAAGTTTATAAAAAATTAAAAGTATACAAAATAATGAATTATATATTCATTAATCAAATGAATAAAATCGGAAATAAATTTCTAATAAAAATAAAGAATTATTAATGAAAATTTATTACATAATGATATTATGGTCTTAAAAGCATGTAAGATGATTTTAAGAGGCATTGTACACGCAAAAATTTCGAGCCTAATGTGATAAAAGGAAAAAGCTTCTACAAACTTAGAGCTTAGCCAGACCTCTCATTATATGATTTTAAACATCACGATAAGTTATTATTTTAAGCATTGGATCTCTCAATGTAATTAAGTGCTTCACCAGACTCAGACATAAATAGTTATTTTAAGAAATTCTTTCGTGACCTGGTCTTTTCTCGATATACGCATTTTTCACAATATTTTTTACCATGACTTTTGATATAGCAATTTTTTTTGTTATTAAATCTATTTTCGAATCAGGTTCTTAGCTTGAATCCAAGAAATCTAACATACTTTCACAAAATAAGCCCCTGCCTTGTAAAACTGCGGCACAGAAACTGCTCTCCAATGTGCGCGGGTACCTGTGCGACGCAGTTTTTTTTTCGTGCCGCCTGCTCTGCGTCGCCTGCGTGGCACAGTTCAATGTGCGCCCTACCTTAAAGTTGTACTGAGCATGCGTGAGCTCAACCTGTTTTATGAGGTGACGGAATATGTTTCTTTTTTTTCTCCTGCATATGTTTACTTGATCTTTTTTAACCGACTTCGAACGAAAGAGGAGGTTACTCAATTCGATACGTATATGCCTTTTTTTTTTTTTTTTTTTTTTTTTTTTCTTTTTTTTTTCTATGCATGTCTACCGATTACTCCGAGATGGATGGACCAATTGGAACGAAACCTTTTGCATCTTGTAGAGTATTTTCCCAAGTTGGTCCCATTAAAACCTTTTTTTGGTTCTTAATTTATTTAAGAAGTTATCGGGAAAATACATGAAAATAAATATTTAATTGTCACTAAAAATTTTTACTTAATGGAAAAACATATGGCATATATAACATAAGGTGGATGCAAATGGATGCTCCAACAAGCTATTAAACTCATTGGTAACTAACAAATCTCACTATTGTTTTAATGCTGGATGAATCATGTGGGAAAACTAACCAATCCAATTTAGAATCAAAAGAGTGGGGGGAGAACATGAGCAGTCTATCAGTTATCGACGTGTTTTAAGTGCTTATTGGAACCAACGTATACATAACCTTAACTAATTATTCAACAATAGATTTCAATAAAGATATTTAATATCCGCAAAATATAATATCGCTGTCGTTTTCTGTAGCGTTATTAGTATATATATTAGATTGGTATGTATATTCACCGATAACAGTAAACCTTCTTAATTCAGATATAGTCGACGGTTGGACACCATAAACATAAGACCACAAAATTTGTGGAATTCCAAGAAGGACTGAATATTGATAACCGTTTTAAAGCAGAATTTAAGACTTCTTCAAGTTCCCCAAGGTTCGTTTAAATTTAAAATCGTAGCCATTATTGCTTTAAATTAGATTTTGATTTCCGACTTTCACTCGCTATTCACGTTAAAAAGGAATACAATAATTCCTGGAAAAGCATATTTTCAGTTGATTTGGGGGCCTTAACATTCAGGCACCTTTGTCTTCTTCCGGAATCACTCGGTCTTATTAATATACAATGTAATCATGAAATCTTGTGCCGATTCTTCATGGAGCGACACTTCTGTTATGTTTTCCGATTCAAAATTACTACTATAGGTTTCTAATTTTAAATCTGCAACTAGAATAAATTAGAAAGGCTGTAAGTGCCAAATCATTTATTTTGGGAAGACGAAAATCTGCTATCTAAGCTCAAATGAAAAAATATTAGGGGCATGTCCAGGTTTGAAATAATTTACGTTCTGCATAATAATTTCAATATTAGTTTTTCCCATCACTAATTTCATCTATGATGGCTAATTGTCTATTTTTTTTTTTACGTTGCTAGCTGGTGGCACACAGGCTTTGCTATTGTCTAAATAGGAGAGTCTAGATATACAAATCTTTGAGATAGGCACTTATTAAGAATTATTTCTATCATTCATTTTCCAGTTGATGTTTCGATTTTTTACACTTTTCCACTTGCCTAAATTGTGAGTTGTAATTGTTTGCTGTGTATTAACTGAAATGTAGTAGAATAAAGCGTTATCAAAGAGCCAGACTGTCTTACAGCAATTTACATTGATTTTGAGGTTTCGATCGATCTTTATTAAATCGAAAGAAATTTAAATATTCGATTTTCTTAGGTTGCCGAAATTTTCAAAAGCCAAACCGTCATAGGTTCAGTGTTTGCGGTTCGTGAGAGCCTAAAAGTGTTTTTAAGAGCCTAAGTCCAATAATAAATGAATGAATTTTATTGAAATAGACATTGAAAATGAGCTTGCATGTGTTTAGGGATTTTTCGCGTTCGAAGTAGTCATCTCTCAGGTACCGAAATAACTAACACAAATATTGTGTATTGTATTTCCCAATTAATGAAAATTTTCCAATGACACTTTCCCCATACAGACATTACATTATTTAACAAAGAAATTAAAATTTCAATGTTTGCTGGTGTTCATCCATCAATAAAAACTGCAAAATAAAAGTTGATATCTCCCAGAAACAATCTCTTTGTATGTAAGTCCCCGCAGCGAAAATTTGGCAGCCATGAAAATGGTTAATATTATAAATGCTACCCCACTAGAATTGAAGAAATTTTTTTTCTGAATAATTTTTTATTTCGAAGGATATTGTTCTAGGTACTTTGATTGATTGATATTAAATTTAGTCAAAAATTCATCTACAGGAATTACGAACATAATTGATTCAACATTGATCTTATTAAAAAAAATTCCAATTATAGTCGTAGAAGGTAGGGTGTAGAAGTTGTATTATACAGGTACCGCTTTTCAACTTTTCTGTGTGTACTCATAAAATTGAAAAAGTAGTAGAGCATAAAAAAATTTCGAAATTTTTTTTACCCAACTTACGGTTTTCTACATTTTTTATCTTCCCCAACTAAAAAGTATGAAATAAAAACATTTCATAAAAAAAAAAAAAAAAAAATTAAACCGACTTCGAAACCTAGGAACCAGTAAAAATAAATGCACTGAAAAGTATGAAATAATTACCTTCTGATTTTTATGAATACATAGCAAAATTGAAAATGGTATAAAAAGCGGAGAAATGCAATAAGACGAATAATTTTATTTTTATTTGTACAAGTACACACTAATTGTTATTAAAAATTGTGAAATTAAAATGTTAAATACTATGTTCAATACAACACAATCTTTTCGGAGGCGGCGCAAAATTTAAAATTTTTAACACTAGACATTATGAAAACCGTAAAATGCATCTTCTCTTCTCATTTATTGATTTTAATGCCTACTGATGGAATTGTATCGGTAACATGTCATTTATATTTGCGCCGCCTCCGAAAAGATTGTGTTGTAGTGAATATAGTATTTAACATTTTAATTTCACAATTTTTAATAACAATTAGTGTGTATTTGTACAAATAAAAATAAAATTATTCGTCTTATTGCATTTCTCCGCTTTTTATACCATTTTCAATTTTGCTATGTATTCATAAAAATCAGAAGGTAATTATTTCATACTTTTCAGTGCATTTATTTTTACTGGTTCCTAGGTTTCGAAGTCGGTTTAATTTTTTTTTTTTTTTTTTTATAAAATGTTTTTTATCATGTTTAATATTTATCCATTTCTTATTTTAGATGAAACGAGAGACAGATAATTTCTCCATATAAACAAAAACAAAGGTACTTAAGGTACTTTATAGGAAAACAAAAAAGGCCCCTTTCCCATTTATGCCCCCTCAAAACATCTTAATAATGATAAATCTTATCTGAGATTAAAGAATAATTGAGTTTCATTAAACATGATATGTTTAATCAAAATCGTCAAATCTATTATTCAGAAAATCGAAAAAAAGTGCCCCCTCCGTTTGACCAATTTTGATGAAATTTTAGCTTTCACATCGCGGGAATATACCTACATCAAATACCCAGTTTGATCAAAATCGTTAGAGCCGTTGTTGAGTAAATAAAAAAAAAAACTTGTGAAAATGAGACAAAATTTATTAAATAAAGTGACCCCTCCAATTGATAAATTTTAATGAAATTTTGGATGTCACTTCACGGTCATATTTATACATCAAATACCCAGTTTGATCAAATTCGTTAGAGCCGAGGAAAATTGATGAAATTTCCGTCAGATGGATCACGACCATGCTGAGGGAAAGGCAAATACTCTCTGAATTAGGATTCAGCAGGATACATACTAATCAAACCTAAAGGTGGATTGTACAGTCCTCAGGGTGGAGTGATATCCCCACTACTGTGGTCCTTAGTGGTGGACACACTACTGACAAAGCTAAACACCTCAGGCTTCTACGCTCAGGGATATGCTGATGACATTGCAGTTCTTGTTGGAGTTAGACATCAAAATATCCTTTCTGACCTCCTAAACAATGCAACCAGAATTATACTGAACTGGTGCAATAATGGACTAAACATCAATCCACAGAAAGTAAGCATTTGTATCTTCAGTTTGAAGAGGAAAATAGCCATAAAACTACCAACAATTGAGGGAGTCCAGCTGAGCCAAATAAGACAGTAAAGCACCTAGACGTTACGCTGGACAAAAAACTCAATTGGGCAAAACACGTGGAACTCACGACCAACAAAGCCCTGAAGTGTCTATGGGCTTGCAAGAAGGCAATAGGCAAAGACTGGGGACTAAAGCCCAAAATGATATTCTGGCTCTACACCATGGTTATAAAACCATATGGTGTTATACTCCTCCCTGGTCTGGTGGCACAAGGCAGGGATAAGCAGAAACAAAACCCAGTTAGACAAACCGCAAAGATTAGCCTGTCTTATGACAACTGGCGCTATGAAAACTACACCCACTGCCACCATGGAACTGATGCTAAACTTAGCTCCACTGCACATGGAGGTTGAAGCGCAAGCCCTTAAGGCCTGCTACAGAATCGTGAAGTTGAATCAAAAAAACTGGGGACACTGGAAGATATTCCAAGAGCTTGAAAAGGATAGACTCCTATCCATGCACTCTGACACTCAGATTAGGGGCTCATTGGAAACTAACTTTAATATCATTATAAATGTCTACATACCACATATACCAAACAACGGCATATGCTGCTACACAGATGGCTCACTCACCAACAAAGGGTAGGGTGCGGGCATCTGGAGGAAAGATAAACCCAATGAAGGCACATTTGCCTCATTGGGTAAATTTACCACTGTCTTTCAATCAGAGGTGCTGGCAATCAGCCACTGCGCCTTTGAGCTGCTGAAGGAACAACTGTCTGGGAAGACAATCACTATCTACACAGACAGCCAAGCTGCACTTGGTGCGCTCAATAACATAGATATAAATTCTAAGGTTGTATGGGAGTGTAAAATAAGACTCAACAGCCTAGCAAACAATAACAGAGTGAACGTAGAATGGGTGCCAGGCAATACTGGCATACCAGGAAACGAGAATGCAGACACTCTAGCTAGAAAAGGATCCAATATCAAAACCCATCACTCCCGAACCCGTGTGTGGAATCAGCAAAAGCTCTGCCAAAAGGAGGATAGAGGAGATCTATGGAGCAAAAAGAAAACAACTTTGGATGACGCAAAACCTACGACATTCCAAAATGGTCCTAGAGAGTCCTTCTGCCAAGAGGAGCAGCGAGATACTAAATCTTGACAGGAATGCACTTAAAAGACTTACAGCTGTATACACTGTAAGCTCAGAAGCCATACGTACAGGCTCAAACTAGCGGTATCACCAATTTGTTGATACAGCGAGAAAGAGCGTGAAACAGCCTTTCACATAGTCTGCCTCTGTGACAGACTCGCAGCACTCTGGTTCAGGATGTTTGGCCTGGACCGCATTACTGACCCCAAGGCGCATGAGGTAATCAATCCAAGCAGCCTTCTTAAGTTCACTGAGGTTCTGAAAATCAGCCTCTAGGGCAGTTTGGAACACAGGCAAGAAATTAGGTGCACAATAGGCCCAAATGGGCCACTGCGCACTTGCCACAAAAAAAAAATAAAATAAAATAAAATTAAAAAAAACGATCACAGCAGGCAAATAAATGAGGTTACAGTGCTCCTATCACCAGTGTGTGCAACTAAGACCTAATATGACATAATGCTGCCTTTAGATAACATATGGCCTTAGTTGTAATTTTTATAAAAAATTAGTCCCAGAACTTTTTGAATGAACTTTTTTATGTTGCATTTAGAAATCTATTATGGAATTAAAGTTTCTAAACTAAAATATAATTAATCAAAAATTATCTTATACCATATTTTTTTACACCTTAAATGCTTTAAATGAGAGAAGGAGAAAGCAGTGGTGGCGAAGAAAGTTTTACTGCGAGGATGTCTGCAGAGGACTTCCATGGTATATTAAATGGAATTAGGGATTCAATAGAGAGACATGATACAAAGTTTCAAAAATCATCCCAGGCGTCTTCTTCTTTTTGATTTTCATAAAAAATTCATGTTTTAGGTTCCAAAGTATAGGACATTTCTAGCAATTACCCAGAATGGCAATAGAACTATCCTGCTGATCTATTGAAAAAAAAAATAGGAAAAAGTCTTTATGGTAGATGAGCGGTCAAAAGTTGAGGATTGATTTGTTTCTTACTGTCCACACAAAATAACAGAATAATAGGAAATCTGTAATAATAAAAAATCCTCAATAAAGAAACGTCTGAAAATATTGATAAAATTAAAATTAACTTACGATTATTTAATACGTCTGTTTATTTCTAGATAGCGTTAAATAACTTATAACATTACAGGGTATCTCATTAGATACCTTTCTTTTTTTCTCACTAATATATTAAGAATATAAGCGATATTATGGAAAATTGTTTATTTTAATAAACCATCTAATATAATCATTAACATATATTACCCATTGTTATATACTGATTGTTGATGCATTTTATATACTTATAGATGATACATTTTATACATTATATTATGTAATAGGTTAATTAAGCAATGCACCAACTTAATATCGAATCTATTTTAGCAAAAGTTTTCTTAATATTGTTCTTTTTTATTTAATTATTCATAGTGACCGACAGCACTCTAAAAATATAGAAAGCCATTTGCAATTATACCTTCTACATCGTGTAGAAACATTAAAACCGCCATAAATAAAAAAATTAAATCGAGGTGTTAATGGAAAACTATTATTCTATGATAACATTTTTTTTTTTTTTTTAATTTTTCTGTAAAAACTGTGAAGATATAGAAACATGTCACGTATTCAAGAACTTCCCTACCATATTGTATTGTTTGCTCATGTCTATTTTTTGTGGACAAGGCTTTAATATTGAAATTAATGTGTATGTATACATTCCAACATGATTTTGTTTTACCTTATTCAAGTAACAATTATTTTTAATTGCTATCATTTTTTTAATAACTTTATTTTTAATTTTAACAGAAATCAAAAACTTTCAAGGTACATATTCTGTGGACTTCTTGAGAAATGTCCATATTTGTATTCTACGAAAAGTGGAGTACAATGATCTGATTAACTTATTTTAGGACTATTAAATATTTTTCAAAATATTTATGCTGAATAAAGTAATGCATTAGACAAAAAAGAAAGTAAATTTCTAGGTATGTAGTTACGCATTTTTTGCCATGTTATGGATTATCCTTGGAGGTTGCCCACCCAATAGGAAGTTACAGTATTAAGAATTGTTGAACGAAAAACTAGTATTTTATCTTGATTGTTAATTGTTTGAATGGTCTTTCTTTTTTTTCTTTTTTTAACCTGGAAATGGGATAATTAAATGCATGGAAGTCCAATATCGAATAAATATTCTAATTTGTCCCTAAGTAGCAATTGGGCCAGGAGTAGGTCAGAAATTGTAAAAATAAATATTAACTATTTATTTACTTACCCTGCCCTATGCTATGATCAAGATAACTATGTACCAATTGTAGAGTGGAAATAAATAAGTTGTCTCTATATTTCCATAATTTGGTCAGTAAATAAATAGTTTGTATGTATTGTTATGATTTCTGATCGACTATAGCACCTTCTCCTATTTAATTAATCATACAGTCAATGAGCATCTTATCCTTATATATATAAAAATCTCGTGTCCCGATGTTTGTCTTTCAATAACTCAGAAACTACTCAACCGATTTTAATGAAATTTGGCTCAATGTTTATAGTTTTGGCCAACTTAACGGACCGGATAGTTTTTAACTTGATTAGTGATCAAAATAATTCTTATATAGCGAATTATACCAACAGTAGGTCGTGTTTCGATTTATTAACATGGCGTCATATGTCGATTTCATAACGTTTTTGTTTATAAGCATGCTGTTGTAATACAGGTTATCATTACTATAATTTTGTATTGTGTTATGTGAGTGCAGTTATTTTTTCCTATATCATTATTTTCCACAGACAAATAGTAATACAAATCTTTGTATATGTTGTTAATTTTCATTAAAGAATAAATAAATCAAGAAAAGGTTACAATAAATTCTCAAAAGTGTAGGTAATTTTTCTTCCTTTTCCTTTTTTATTTGTATTTAAATTAAATTACTAGCTAAGCGCTGAAATGCTTTGCTGTGGCCCACCCTGATATGAACTTTTAGTAAAGTAAATACATTTTAATAATTTAAATTAGGCTATTATTTGAAATAATATTCTATACATGTTGTAACAGCACCTACTGTCACAGGTGTAACCTAATAGAAACCTGGCTTGGGGAGTCAGTGTTGCCAAAAAGTAGTGAAAATTAGTGAGCTAGCTACACTGCCGGTAACCAGACATGAAAACTCCCTGAGTGTGTTTTCATTAGGTGTTGTGCGATACTTTGTGATTTGCTAAAGAACTGCATAATTAAGACTTTAATATTATATTTTCAGTTGATTTATTTAACAGAAGTTTCTTTATTTTACCAAACCTTTTTATTATTTTTATCCCGTGCTATAAAATGTAAGATTTAAAAAATGTCAGTGAAGATTTGTAATTCCTCCTTTATCAACAATAATTTAAAGTTGAGAAAATTTAATCCCAATCGAATAGAGGCTGTTCCTTCCAGTTCAGCAGAGTTGTAATTATCTTTATATGTAAAATTTAAGAAATGTCAGCGAAGATTTTAATCCTTTCTTAAATTAAAGTAGGCTATTATTGGGAATGATATTTCGGTGTTAATTTCACCAGAATACATTTTTTTACTTATCTTTAAATTATTGTTGATTAAGAAAGGATTACAAATCTTCGCGGAATTTTATAAATTTTACATATAACGATTATTACACCTCTACTGAACAGGAATAACTGTTATTTGGATAAACCGCAAGTTTCAGATTTATCCACCATAAATATGAGAGTCTTCTTCTTCTTTCTTGGCGCTACAACTCTTGTAGAGTCAAGGCCTCCTGTAACATGGTCCGCCAGCGCTCTCTGTCGGGAGCCGCCCCTCTCCAATTGCGGATCCCCATGATGGACCTGGCATCCGCTGTCACTCCATCCATCCATCGGAGCCTAGGTCTTCCAACTCTTCTGGAAGCAAAATTCTCTTACCCTTTCAAAAGAAAAGCTTCCAGCCACAAAATGTGATTGTTCATGCACATCCAGTCGTGGGCCTGTATGCATGTATTTGGTTTTGGATTCATTAACCTTTAAGCCCACTCTAGCCGCTGCTATCTGAAGGCTATTAAACGCGTTGCTTAACTCTCTGGGGGTTCTTCCAATAATATCTATGTCATCGGCGAACGCCAAAATCATAGAAGATCTATTGAATAGGGTCCCTCCAACTTGGATTCCACATTTTCGCACGGCGCTTTCAAGGGCCAAATTAAAGAGAAGGCATGCGAGGCAATCACCCTGCCTGAGTCCCTTGTGGGTTTCAAAGCTGTCAGTCAGGTCACCCTCAACACGCACTGTACATTGTACCTTCTTCATAGCTGCCCTAACCAGACGTATCAGCTTCAGCGGTATTCCCGTATAAATATGAGAGTACTACTGAAAAATGATCCATCGGCAGATATATTTTCTAAACAATTGCTCTATATTGGAAATGGTGAAATAGAGCTGCATCGAAATTCAAAATTTATCAAATTACCAAAAAAGTTCTCCAGTGTTGTAGAGACGAAAAATGAACTAATATAAAGTGTCTTTCCAGATATTTTGAACAATTATTTGGACTATAATTGGCTGGGTAGTCATGCTATTTTGGCAGCAAAAAATGTTGATTTCAATGAAATAAACTTCCAAAATCAATTGACAATGTTCTAGATGTAAACGGAGCTGTAAATTTTCCATCTGAATTTTTGAGTTCCCTGGATATACACCCAAACAATCTCCAGTTGAAGATTGGCTCACCGATCATTCTTCTTCGTAACTTAAATCCACCTCAATTATGCAATACACGTTTGGTCATTAAAAGGATCACAGTAAATGTTATTGAAGCATAAATGTTGCTTGGAAGGTTTATAGGAGATATCGTCCAAAACATTTTGAAAAAATTAGCACTTGAATAAATAAAAATTCTTAATTGTATTATGTAAAAACCTCTTTAAGAAGAGATTTCTTATCAATCAAATATATTACTAAATTAAAAGCTTCAACACACCATACTCCTACCGAACACTTATTTGCCGAAGGGTCGGGAAATCGAGGTCTCAAAGAAATTGAGAAAAACGCCTATCAAAAGGACATATATGACGCGTTAACCAAGATTGGCATGACCCTGAGCAATATTAAACCCGTTGCTAAACTAACAATACCAAGTTGAAGTAGTGTTAGGCCAATAATCAATAGATCAATGGCTGAGGTTACCAAAATTTACCCGGTAGAAGTTCAGTCATCCTTTTTAAAAATTAGTGGAAAAATATAGCAATTTCGAGTTAGTTTATACCGATGTATCAAAAAAGGGCGATAGTGTTGGCAGCGCTGTGACTCGTAAACACAATCAGCTCCTTTTTAATCAAACTACATTGAAATATGAGATGTAATATATAAAAAGTTTAACTTTCCTATATTCCTTACCAAATACTTTTAAATGGTGTAATGCTCAATTCTCTATCACGTTGGATTTTGATTAGAAGAAAGGTTTTCATCTTTATCAATGAATATTGGTATGACTGTATTTGGTTAAAAATATTAGGATATAACTACTGAGCCACAGCAATGCGTGGCTGGGTCTGCTAGTTTACTTATATTTATGAAACCCATCACTATCTATTTTATCCTAAGCCACTAAGCGGCGAACCAATGCCCCTTTAAGAATATTACAATTTTTTTTCTGGTACCTCTAAAACAGAAAATACTATTAATTATTAATGATTATCCCTATTCTTTTCAGGATGTTAAGTTTTCAAATATTCTCTTTTTTAACTATGTCTGTATAAATAGAGCTATAAGCATGGCCCGGATTTTTATTCTATCGCAGATTTTGTTAGTATCCTTTCTTTTTTTTATTTCTAAATTTATTTCTTATAAATATTTTACCGAGTATTGTATTTTTGGATATTTTAATCGTTTGGTGCATAATTTATTATTTTTATAATATATGGAATACCTTGACATTTTTAACTGCCTGAAAATTCGGGTTCTATTTAATAGCAATGAATGCATTTTTTTAATTTAATTTATAATTCTTTATTTCCTTTAAAAAAACATTGTTTTGTTCTTCCCGCCTATCATTGTGTTACACTGGCTAAAATGCAATGCTGTCCAACATCTTTATGCGTTTCAGAGAAAGAAACGAACATAAGGTTGCAATCTTTGGTAGATATATCTGTTTCTAGACTACTTTAATGTTTAGGTCAAGAGCCAGAAAAACTACCTGATGTTCGCAAATTTTGGAAATGGGGTGTGACGGATCATAGGGGCATAGTCATTGTAAAGAGAAGTCGTCTCTTTACTCCTTAAATCTTACACTAATGGAAACGATTGTAAGCCAATATGGATAATTAGTCATCCCTCATCAACTAAGCTCTGTAAATCTGAGAAATTTGAATTTGTTAAAGAAACTTTAACGAAAATGGTTGAAGAGGTGATTATAATGAAAAGTGAGATTGCTAATTTGAAACCAACTGAGGTAAAAATGAAAAATATTTCATTTTTAATCATTCATAACTTGCGTCTTACAATGACTGACGGCAAAGTATGTCAAACTTTATCGGGAACACCTTCAGAAGCCAGATGCTTTGTTTGTGTGGCTAAGCTAACTTAAATGAACAACATTGAATGCATCATTAGTAGACCAATCATGCAGGATTCAATAGAATACGGACTATCTCCACGCATGGATCCGATTTATGGAGTGTATATTACATATATCTTACAGATTCTTATTCTTTTATGGTGATACATTCCTCCAGGGAACAAAGCCGCCTGCAGCATCGACAACCAGGCGTCTCTATTTTGTGCGGCTGCTCTTAAGTTGCGACCACCAAGAATGGACCTTGCATCATCTGCCACACACTCAGCCCAGTGCAGCCTGGGTCTACTAATTCACCTCCGTCCATACAGCTGCTCTTCTAACATCTTTAGCAGGATTAGGTCCTCGGTCATTCTCACAAGATGTCCTGCCCAGCGCAGTCGACTAATCTTGATAAAAGTTACGAAATCTGCATTTCCATAGAATGAAGTCAGTTTGGCATTGGTAAGCTTCCTCCTCACACCATCTTCACACACAGCCCGTTTGGTAAGGGCCTATCTTGTCAAACTAAATTCCCGCATGAGGTAGAAGTCTCTCGAAAAGGATTCTAGAGAATATCTTGTAGGCACTAGGAAGTAGTGATATCCCTTGATAATTTAAGCATTTCAGAATGCCTCCTTTTTTGTGAATAGGGCAGATAATTTACTCGCGCCACTCTTCAGGTAACTCTTCCCTGGTCCAGATATCGATGAGTAGATTGTAAAGGTACTTCACCAGTTCTTCACCGCCATACCTAAATAGTTCTGTGGGGAGGCCAACTGGTCCAGGGGCCTGGTTTCTGTTCAATCTCTCCACAGTGTGTCGGACTTTATCTTCATCTGGTGATTCAAGCTCGTCTCGTCAAGTATCTGCAGCCAATCAATCCCTGCCCTTTCACTACCCCCTAATAGTGCACAGAAATGGTTCTTCCCTCTGATCAGTACACTTTCTTTATACATTAATAAGCTTCCATATTGATCTCTACATGCATTTGTCTGTGGTTTAAATGGTTTCTGCTGACTGTTCGCAATTTGTTAGAATTTTCTTATATCGTTATCTCACCCAAAGGCTTAGATTGGGAACCAATATGTTATAGAATAGGTTTCCAAAAATGGAGTACGAGAAATCCGGCTGAGAAGGAAATTATGGAACCGTTGAAAACAAGAATCCAGGCAATGCTCAAAGCAATCCTTGGGATAATAGTAGACGTCTTTATTTTATTTTTATTTTTATTTTTATTTTACATAAGCTCACCAACAGGCATATGCCCAAAGACGTGCCTCGTCATGGAAGTGAATCCTCTATCGAAATGAGAGAACATAATATCAGTAAATCTTGTAGATTATTAACAGATGAGGACTTGATTAACAACTTAACCCTCCATCGGGCGCGTTATCTGTGAGATACACATTTTAAAGAAAAATATTCACCAAACTGCCTTCTTGAGGGTGGTGGTGTTGTACTCCCAATTATGTGTTTCACAGGTCCTTCTGTAAAGTTCAGTAGTGCAATTGCATTGGATAGTGTTCTGCGATTTACATGCCATTATTTTTAATCTGCTTGATACAATGCGCCCGTTGACAAAATTTCTTTCAATTCCATATTTCTCTTTTTTATTTATTGATTTAGTGTCTCTACGTAACTATTAAAGTATACATATATTTTTCTTACTTTATTTCATATCTAAATTACTGTAAAGCCTATTATCTAAGATATACACGCGCCCGGTGTCAAATTTTTCTACTTTTCAAAATGGAACACAAGACTATTTTATAATTATTTTTTTTAAACTAATGCTTTCCATTCTCAAGGATTCGAATGAAACACATAACGTTTAAGTTTAGATAAAATGAGATAATGTTTTATGATGATAATGGTTAGAAGATCTCTGAGATACACGCACCCGACGGAGGGTTAATTGTGTCATCTGGTCCTCTCATCTCAAGCCTTAGGTCAAAATGGAGTACACCCCACTTTGAATTAGAAGATAGAGGCAAAAAATCTTCTGTTACATTCAAGAAATGAAGAAAGTGCAGAGGATAATGAATCAACCGATGATGGAAAAGAGTTGGTCAGAAATTATGATTATATAGAAGAATCCAGAAAGTATCTTCTGCTTGTCAATTTCATCTATGTTATTTCCGTGTTTATTGATTTATATATATATATATATATATATATATTGTAACAGTGGCGGATCCAGAAATTTTCTGAGGGGGGCGCGCACTTTTTTTTTTACATTTCATGAGTAATGAAGGCCCTAATTTAAAATACATATTAGTACATAATGACCTTGTAAATTACTGTAAATGTTAAAATACAATTCATTTTCAATTAGTGGACTGGAAAAATGACTAAATATAGCCCATTTTATATAGAAATAGTAATACTTTATGAGTGCCCTCACCTCTCAGGGAGGGGGGGGGGCGCCCCTCCCCTGGATCCGCTACTGTATTGTAATATATTCAGAGAGGCCCTAAGAGTTAGGGCCTATATATCAAACCTATAGGTTTGATTCTAACAAAAAAGTTTTTTTTTTTAATAATTCATAGTTCTTATAAGTGATAATATAGTAATCTTGTTATCTTTGAATATTAATTCAGTTAGGTAAACCTTTTTATTGAAATAATGTTAGTATTTGTTTATTTTAGAATCTCATTACTTTTATTTAAATGTTTAATTAAGATAAGGTAATGTCATTTAATAATGTTTAATAGTAAAGGAAAGTAACTAATACTTGTTTTCATTTAAATGTTAAATATATTGTTATCAATAACATAACCAACTTGTTCTTTAGCTTTTATTACTTAATTGTTTATTCACTGTAAATAGTTAAATATTCTTTTTATTTTGTTTAATTGTACTTATAATGCAGTACAATAATGTAAAAGAATTACATTATGATTGAAAAACAGATATGAAAGAAAATATAACCTATTGTAATCAGCTGGGAGCCAATGCCTCCATAAGTGTGTATATAACAAACACATGCGCCATCTGTGGCCGATCCGGCAACTACATTTTCAAACATTACGAACTTATTTAATTTAAAATCTATTTTAAAAGAGAAATTCTTTTGTATTTTGTAGTCTTTTTGAAAATAATGGCTTGTAAAAACATAAAATAAAGCCTAAAGATACCAGGTCCTTCCATCTATCCAACTATAGCAGTGCAGGGCTGTGATTGGTCAATTGTTTGTCCCTTGAGGTATAAATAGGGCCATTTTGCCCAACATTAATTAGTCTTCATGGTCTTTGACTTTGTCGGTCTTAGCCACTTCTCCTCTCTCCCTGCCGGATAGCTCCTGGTGTCTCTAGCATGTTTACGAGTAAACCTATCTGTCTTATTTATTTCCCTTCCTTACCCTAATTTTACCCTACCTATAGAATCCTGGGGGTTGTCCTCCCAGGGCCTGGACATTGGTTGGCACTCTGTTCAGGTGACCTTGCTTAGCTAAGCACCCTAGAGCTGTCAAGGCCCACGTCTCTCCCGTGGAATCATCTTTGATCAGCTTTACCTTTCAGGGTAAAAGGGTAGCGTCGCTCTGGCAAGTATCTTCAGTCCTTCTTTACCTTTACCCTACCTATAGAATCCTGGGGGTTGTCCTCCCTGGGCTTGGACATTGGTTGGCCCTCTTCTGTTCAGGTGGCCTTGCTTAGATAAGCACCCTAGAGCTGTCAAGGCCCACGTTTCTCCCTTGGAATTAGCTTTGATCAGTTTTACCTTTCGAGGTACAAGGGTAGCGTCGCTCTGGCAAGGATCTTCGTTATTCCTCACACCTTAAGCTGGACATTGGTTAGCCCTCTGTTCTGGCTCCTTTCTCTCTCTCTCTCCCTCTCTCTCTCTCTCACTCTTTCTCTCTCTCTCTCTCTCTCTCTCTCTTGCTTAGATAGCGCCCTAAAATTACCGAGGTCCATACTTATCCTTTGGGTTTTACCTTGGTGATCCACTCTTGAAGTGAAGGGCTGCGTGGCTCTGGCAAGATTATTTTTTTTATTATAGACATTGTGGTGGAGACATCTGTGGAGAGATTAGGAGCCCCACAGAAGTTAAAAAATATTACAATATATATATATATATATATATATATATATATATATATATATATATATATACTAGCTGACCCGGCAAACGTTTCTAGACATTAAATGTTTAATATTTATGCGTCTTGTTCCTTCCAGAACATTAGCGGATATTGGATAGCGTCATATGAGCAGTGTGTATCAGCAATGAACTAAAGATTATTATTTCTTCTACGAATCACAATTTCTTGTGCACCTGTATGATCCCCAACGATGATTCCAGCAACCTCGTCAACGACAGGTGCATTGAATCTACGAATGTACTCTCCAGCCGGTGTTTTATCAAGATTAATGAAAATAGCGTGATTATCGCTTTGTAATTAGTGCATGTGTGATTTGAATATTTTCAACAATTCATTGTGTTCATTCAATAGAGCGTCCACCTCGCCGACGATGCATTTGGCAAAAAATGAATCAAGGTTATTGTAGTCACAACGTGCATTCACAGGATTGGTAAGTGCTCTTCCGGAATCCTCGCCGCCCATAAAGTAGATCTGTAAAAATTTATGTGGTTCGTTTGGCATTGGCAGCAATGAGCCCATTTTACGATAAGCTTGGCCTCTGATTTTGAATGGAGAAATGTATTGTTGACCATTTGTATTAGTATTTAGAACTATTTCTGTTGCTCCTAATGATGTCATTTGAAAGCATGAATTAAATATTCGAATTGACTTCAGGAACAGGTTAGAATCTGGATCCGTGCTAATAAGTAAACCGTTCAAAGGTTCAGGTGGTGTTTCAATTTCAGGTAGTTGCACCATTCCTGACGCGCCACACATCCCGGCTGGCTAATTTGGCACAGCACCAATTACCACTTTTGAATGAGCATAATATTCAATATCGGACTCATGTAAATGCTGTATCTGCATGGTGTAAATGCTGTGCTGTATGATGTACTTGTTGGCGTTGTTGCTCATTTGTTCTGTGTTGTGAAACAGCGCGATTGTCGTTGTTCTAATCTTATTGCTTCATTGCGTTCAGCTCAATGTATCCTCTGAAAGTTCTTGACGCAATTGCGCCAGGCTCACACGCGCATCAATATTTTGTTGCTGGATTTGTTCTTCGGTTCTTTGGACTCTTCTATTTCGCATGCTTCTAGATCTACTTGTATTACGGCTCAAATTAGCCCCTTTGCATTGTTGGCATTTTTCACTGTACAAAACACACATAAATAGAACTAATTGAATTACTTAATGATGAAAAACATTATAGTAATAATGTATTTAATCTTTGATAGTACACACATACATATGCATATACATGTAAATATTAAGACTGTTTTAGGAAAGCGAAAATTTTTATTTTTCTTAATTATATCGAAAATATATTGCTAGAAATGGTGGGGAAAAAAATCTGTGGAAGTTAAAACTTAAAAGAGAATACATTTAAAAATTGCCTAATTTCACCGAATTTTTGTTTACCATTTCCAACAACATTTTCGATATAAAAAAAAAATTATGGATTTTATAACAAATGTATAAGAATAATTTATACTTACAACACAATTGCCGCGGGGATAACTTACCATTTGATAATTGATCAGTTATCGAGCGGGAAGAAAAATTATTAAATTACTATAATAACTATTAAAAAATAGAGGTTGGTGATAGAAGGGTGAACATTTAGAGTTATATGTATGTTTTGAAGCCACATAAAAAAAAAAAATTGTCCAAAAAAAAAAAAAATTTTAGGGGTGGACAACCTTCATCACTTAGGGGTATGAAAAATAGATAGTAGCCGATTCTCAGACCTACTGAATATGCATATAAAATTTCATGAAAATCAGTCAAGCCGTTTCGGAGGAGTATGGTAACTAACATTGTGACACGAGAATTTTATATATAAGATATATATATATATATATATATATATATATATACATATAGGGTAGGTGAGGACAAATACCCGCAGGGGGCAAAGACACACAGTAGGGTTTCCGAGGGAATTCTCCCAGTTGTCATTTTCGCCACTTGGCAGTAGGTTTTTCTTGGTATCCCCCAACAGCACACCAAAATTGGGGGCAATAGCTCGAATGTTGACTGAGAAAATGCGATAAGCTTGTTTTTTTCTGTTATCATGTAATATTTCTTCTTGTTTTAAATCAATTATTTTAAAGATGGTTGAGTTATTTCTAAAGACAAACTTACAGCTATTAGCTTCTTAGTTAAGCTTCATGTTCGTGTTTCAAATAACTTCTTTCAACAGTTCTTTACATTGTTGGAGGAGTCGTGATTTTGGAAGTGTGAAAATGGGGCAAAGCCACGCGCTCTAAAAGGGGCAAGTCCATGCAGTCCTAAAAGTGCGGGAACTTGCCCCTAGTGTTGAGTGGTGAATTCCTTGTTCATTATGAGGCAATAATCAGTTTAAATAGATTGTATATCACTCAATTTATTTAGTCTTCCATTGTTTGAGTTAGCTACCTACCAACTTACGGGGGTTTTGGTCACGAGGGTCTGGTTTACATTTAGGTTCTAACTGAGAAATGTTATTTCATTACATGGCTCGAACATTTCAAGAAGTGTACTATGCCCTGCGAAACTCATCCACTTCTACTGATTCTCGACAACCATGGGTCTCACACCAGTCTCGAGGCTATCACATTTGCCAAAGAAAGCCATATTCACCTTCTCACATTGCACCCCACCCCCCATAGTAGCCACCAGACCCAACCACCCAACCATATCTGGACTTTTTTTGGACCATTAAAAGCATATTACAACACTGTAGTTGGTGCTTGGAATGTTTCACACCCAGGTGAAATATGACTACTCATTACTAGTATACTTAGTATACTAGTAGTACACGGGTGCGCACGTGTATGTGTTAAACAATATGTGAATTCAAATGTTGGTGACATTACTATTATAGCTGAGAAAAATTTAAATACATTGTCTTGTGGAACTATATCTTTTAAAATTATTATTTGTTAGTAACTTTAAGTTTTCTTTTTAAAGAAATAAGACCAGTTCAATATAAGACATTCAAAATTATAAGAACACACCAAAAGTATTGAAAAATAAGATTTTGAGACTAATGATTTTTTATTTAAGCCCTTAAATTATAATGAAAGATTTGGCACATGAACATGGCTCAACTTTCATATGATTAAGCATGAACTAAGGTATAAAGATCAATAATCACTTGTTAAGTATCTCATATTGTTTGTGATTTATGGAATTTTGTTCCCAAAATTATGCTTTCGTCCCACTGTGCATTGGCTGCATCTGGGCTGACTACTAAGATTGGACTATTAAAGTTGGATTCCTGCGCAGAAATAAACACAAGCAGATAAATTCATATTACAAGCTAACAAAGACACTTTTACTGTTCTACAGCAGGAATTTAAAGCTATATTGTCTAATACCAAGAGCTTTGAAGGGAAAGGCCATCAACAGTCGTTAGTTTCATTTGAAATTATTTTCTGAAAATATATTAATTTATTAAACGGGTGATTAGAGCTCTAACTTTTTTTATATTTTTATTTTTATGCTTTCACTTATTTTATCCAAAGTCAAAGTTGTTTCTGGTCAGTATGTCGTTTGGTAATGTAGACCAAAAATTCTTGTAGTAAGTAAGGTTTTTCCCATAAGAAGAGACCCTCATATTAAAGAAATCCCAAAAGTCTACTTTTTTCTGTATTAGATCACCCCCCCCCCCCTCAAAATCAAAATAAATATTTTTTCCAAAATACCTCCCTCATTAATAAGAGTTAGACATGTCACTAAGTGTTAATAATAGGAATAGAACTAACTACTTTAAAAACAATGTGGACATCAGTTGATCACTTTAGTTTTTTTTTTAATATTAATTTTTTTTAATATTACAAAAACGTTTCTTCTTGATATTGAAGAAATGATGAAATGAAAATTGTTTGAGGAATCGAGAAGAAAGATTTGTCTTTCATCATTTTCCCAGGATTTATGCTGTCACCTACTAAAACTATCCATATATGCATTGGGTGTGTTTAAAATTAATTGGAAAAAATGATTTGCTGGGCCTGGATCAACTGCAAAAATGGGCTCATGGATAATTGGGAGTTTACTGTATTTGAAGGAATGAAAATTAAGAAGTGATATAATAAAAACATGCTAATGATTCATGCTTAAAGCTTAGTTGGGTTATTTTTTAAAATGCCTTGAAAACTTTAAATGTATTATTTCTATCCAGGAAAATACTGAAATATTTATTGGGGAAAACTTTACTAGAACAAAAGAATCAATATATAATCATCAATAAACAAATTAACAACCAAGAGACTTATGGTTAATAAAAAAAAATTTATTGGTTGACAAATCCAATTTAACTAAACAAATACAATATAAGTAAAGGAACATTTTGAATTTAAGGCAAATTGTGTTAGTATAAAATGTTAGTTATAAATTAAAATATTTAAAAATCAGCATTTTTAGGCATCACCAAAGTTGATAAAAAAAACCATTATTTGAATAATCTTCTACTACCTCCTTTACAATAGCAGGGTAAGTATTAACTACAAAATCCCAATTATGAGGTTTCATTAACGAAGCTTTAGAAGTAGAACAATCCAAAAGGAATTGTCTGGAATATTCTTTCTTCATACCTGCAAAAAATAAATTAATTTTGATTTACAGCAGAGAAATTTCAATAAAAAAAAATCAAATAATGAACATATAAATTTCAATCCTCGAATCAGATACAAGATGCAATCATAAGATAAGTGAATATAAAGTATGATGATGGAAAAAGAGGAGGACTATCAAGAGATCAAGAAAGGATTCATTCTTAGAACGACAAAGTGGACAAAATTCTCCACAATGCTATTTGACATTAAATGACATGAGCTGATTGAAGAAAATGAAAAGCAGAGTATTGATTAAAGAATCGGGAGACTAACAACTCATTACAAAAATAGCAGAAAACTCCTTTGAAATGAAAAATAATTTTATTATCCTAGGACTGTTGTCCCTGTAGAATAAATTAATGATACGTAATAAAGGAATCTAGCCAGTGTGCAGTATGTGATATTAAATATTTACAGATACAATGCCAACTTGGTAATTTAGGTATAATATAAACATGTGAATAATATAAAAATAAAATAAAATAAAAACAGAAACACAACGCTGAAAAGAAGAATCACTGAATAAGTAGCAGATCCGACTTAGAGAAGAGAGCAGACTGGATAAACTATAGCTGTCATTAGGGCAATTACCTCTTCATAAGGAAAAATAGACTAAGTAACGAAAAAAGTTCCAGCCTCCTTTTGCTATCCTTTGATATTTTATGATTATCCTTTCAGGCAATTGTACCTTACCATAGTGGTTCTTAAACTTTTTTTTCGAGTTCTGCTATATATTTCAACTTTTGTCCCCCTTTTTATAACATTTTTACAAGTTATTCTTAAATTACGACCCTTCCATTTTCTTCCTAAGCCAGAATCGGTTTGAAGATCAAATGTATGAGGTTTTCCTTGCCTATCCCGTTTGGGTAGCATTTCACATAATTTACTAATGTTTACCCCACTACCTATCCCTTCATCCTGTCAATCACTTTGAGAATCACTGCCTTACAAGTACAGCAAACATTGACCATGTTTAAAAAAATGTTTACCTTCATGAAACTACAAATAAAATCTATTGTTTTAACTTTGTAATATTGGAGATCTGCTGAATCTGCCCAAATTACAACAAGGGCAACCACCCTTTCGGTAAGGTTGAAAAGACGTGAAGGTCTTCAAACCAATTTTGCAACAAGTAGGTCAAGTGATGCCTCTGTTTTGATAGTTTCTGTTCTTCTGATTCCAATGAGGCCATTCCCATAGTAATACAGTCAACACATCATAACAGATTACAGATGAAAAACCATATAAAATAAATCAAAACTAAGTAATGAGTATTTAAGAACAAGTAAACAGAGAAAAAAGTTGAGATCAGATTTTAAAGTTAAATTAGGGTCAGATATGTACTTTTTTATGCAGTTAGAGGGGGAACAATAAAATGTTAACTGTGACCATAGACCATAGACCAATTGCAAGGACTCAGTGAGTGTAGGATTTGTTTGATTGTAGACTGTTAGTCAAGTTTTTCCAGGAAAGACCTTAACAATATCAAGCATTAGTGACTATTTTTAACCCTTTAACGCCTGTAGACTGATATATCAGTTCCGTCCGTGTTAGAGGACTTAAACTGCGGGACCTTATTTCAATTGATTTCTTAAATCTTTCCATTTTACGATTGCACTAGGATAAAACCCCCAGTAGTCAGCATCTTAAGAGATGTTTTTGTGGCTTCTTTTAAAACAAAAATTGAATTTTTTCTCTTCGCTTTTGGATTTATCGTATCATTATTTAGGAATGCTATTCAGAGAACCCCTCTGAACACAGTTACTCCAGTGGCGCCATCTCTTGATGAATGGCAGAACCCCTTGGTCAGCCTTGCAAGAAATGGGCATGAAAGTTCCGGACACAAGCCAGAGAGAGAAGTGAAGTCCCAGGCCTAGGGTGCACTTAAAGTTCACTTCAAGAAAACGTTTATTCCATATAATGGAGTAGATATCTAAGGGATCACTGGCCACCGGGGGAGGGTGGGAGGACTGACCACCAACAGGATATGAGAACAGCCACAGCCCTCAGAAGAATTCCCATAAAACCGCAGAGTGAAAGAGGAGAAGCACCGGTCAGCAATTTCAACAGGTACCATGCACAGAATCCAAGCTAAATAATAATGTATAACTGTAACCAACCAAATTCATAATTCATCCACTAACAACTTGTACCCTTGTTAATCCACTTGTACCCTTTTTGGCCAAACAAAAATGTTTTGTATAACCCATGTTAAATACAGTCCACCTTACCATAGATCATATATCTTATTCACCAGCCCTAAATTAAAACATCCACTATGACCCATGTTCTTTGCTTCCCAAACCGTGGGTCACAAAACAAATGCAACATTCATAAATCATAGGTAACAACTCGTAAAAAAAAAAAATAAGTTATATATTTTATAAATGTTATAAAATAAACAGATATAAGAGTGATTCTCAAACTAGGGGCAAGTTTTACATTTTATTTTCGAAATTTTTCAGTGTGGTTAAAAAAAAAAAATGTACATGTATTTGGACCCATCCATAGAAAATCTAGCATAATAGCAATACATGATCATTGCTTGAAATTCAGATAATTTAATTTAAAATTTCATTGTCACGGCAATGATTTCAGTTACGTATGTCAATGACTAATTGTAAAACTGTCTTAATTCCATTTATTGTTTAGTATATTCCACATTTAATGCAGAATCGGATGATACCATAAGAATTGCCATAATAATTTTTTATTAAGGGAAAAAAATTCTTAATAGTATCACATGTACAAACCTATTGTAAATAACATGTAAACATAATTATATGTTAATATTCCATTTCGTTTTAATAGGTCTGTGCCAAAATCCCAAAACATGAGTAGGGGAAAGTGGAATAAAAACTTAGAAGTTTAAAAATATAGATATTTTTTCTCATTTAAGTCATTGTTTTTTTTACTAATTAATTTATTTACTGCACAGCTAATAACAAAAAAAAAAAAAATGACGTATATTTCATAGCCATATAAGCTTAGGGATTCTGCTTATTAGAGTGATCTATGCAAATAATTGACTTGAAATAACTGGGGGCCCTTGACTACCACTCCCCCACCACTACACCACATAACTGAAACCAATTTTATACAATGGTTGATTTACATATAATTATATTGGATAATATAAAGCTGTTTTATATTCTTTCATTATGTTGCCTTACAATAGTCATTGTCATGGGCAAATAATTGGCCACGACAGGAAATATCCACAAGAATGAGGCGGGGAAAGCTCCATGAGAATGAAAAAATAACATTTACTAATTTTTCTTTTAAAAACTATATGATTTACGAATATCTAAATTTAATAGAGCGAGTTAAGGGGAAAAAGAAGAAAATATTTTTAAGCCGTAAATTCATAAAGAACAGCGAAAAATTCGGGTCACGTGAATGAGGGTAATAAACATAAACTTCCATTTTCGATGAAAGAACACTCCGGCATGGGCCGAAATAGTGCAGAAGGTAATAAAAAGAGGTGAAATCTTACTCGGCAGTATTGACATTATTGAAATTCTCTCTTTGGGTCACTTGATTCCCTCTTGGTTGGTGTACGATTCGATAATTCATTCGTCCATGCTAATGGTGTCATATCCCAGTGAAAATTTTTAAGTATTTTTTATTGGTTTAACATTTACACCAAATGTTTGAAAATCGCGTTATTTTAATTTTTCTACTGTTATATTACATCAGAGTTATACATTTTTGTCAATTAATGAGTACTATAAACCAAAATATATATTATATAAGAAAAATCGTTACTGGTGACAGCCCACGACAATGACGAATAAGATAAAAAATCATCAGATTCGATCAGAAGAACATAGAAATATATTATAACTTTCATTTCATCAGTCAGATATCTGCTGACAGACAATGTTTACATCTAAAAAAAAGAGGCCACAATGCCGGGATTGGCTTTGAATTTGGAGTGATAAGAAGTTGCCCATAGTTTGAGAATCACCCATAAAACATTTAATATAACAGTTCTAAAAATTATATGTAAGTATGTCTACTTAGGTACATTCCTCCACATATTTTTTTAAAATTCATGAATACTAGAGGAGCATGGCGAGCAGACAAAATAGTCATAATTTTCTTATTCATATTTAGGACAAGTGCAGGACATATGAAAATTATTTTTACATAGTTGGCATTCCAGTTTCTCCAATCCTGTTTCTAGCCAACAACCCAGTGACGAGGTTTATGGTTTCCTCAAAAATTTCCGATGGTTGTAAACTAATTGACCCGGGATTCTTTTCGGGTTTTTCCAAATTAATTTTACCTGCACCTTATTCCTTAGTCGAATAGGGCGAATTCTTTGGTTTCTTTTCTGGCTTTAAAAAGTATTCAGGCCACTGGGCACGGCAGCCGGTCTAAGGTCTCAGGCCACAGAGCCCACAATACACTCAAACTGCTCAGATGCTAAAGGTTTAATATGTTTTTGTTTTTAAGGTATGTAAATTTTTTTTTATGACTTTCCTTCTCGATCTCAGTGTGGGTAGTATTGCTTATTTCACCAATTTTCTATTAATACCTGTTATTCTCCAACTAAATCTCTATATATTAACCTTTAAATGGCCAATTTTAAATTGACCTTCAAGTTGTTTACTTTGGAAACAGAAATTAGTAATGAAAGATGACAAGGCACTTTTCGGGTGAGTGAGAGGGGAACGGAAACAGCCAGAGCATTTGTCTCACTGTTCCCCATTCATCCCAATAGATTTAGTAGGTGCATTAATGATTATTTCTCAACATCTGAAAATTAATTATAGTTTTGATTTAATGAAATTTGAAACTTTAATGATTTTCAATTGTGACCACACAAATATCAATGATATTTTTAAATTCTACTCTCAATTAACAATTTACTAATTTATTAATAAGTTTACTTCTTTAACTTGGCTCATTCATTTGTGCTGATTAAATTCATTAGGTAATATGTTTTAATTTCTTTTTAATGATTTACATTGCATAAGTTACTGTGTTTCATTTTAGATAAAATGTTATTTTATTATTTCATTAGATAAAATCTCTTTAAAAACCTTGAAATGGTTCCATTTTTCCAGCACTTCAGTTTAAAAAAAATATATCTTCCTTGTTGTTCATTGTTCTTCAACGTCAGTTGTTCCATCAATTGAAACCCAGACCAGACGGTTTTAATGATATGAATAATATGTGTATCTCTACTTTGATCAAGGGTTTCAACGTAAATATGTTTTAAATAGTTTTTCCTCTAAGTGCGTTCATCAGGTACTTTCTTATTAATATATCGTCACCTTGCTTCTAAAATCTATCAGTACCCTCTGATATCTTAACACAGAGATCTTAAGGCAGGGGTTGTGTTTTAGGTGTTCACACTAAATTGTTGTACGATTAATGACGGTGAAAACGGGATACACACTGAAGTTTAAGAATATTTCTATTCTTAGCTTCGGATTTAATGAATGGTTTTTCGTAAGCTCTATTTCTTGTATGAAAATTTGACCAATTAGGCTAACTTTTTTTTAACATCTCTCCTAGTTGGGCCCTAATTTCGTCAACTTCTCTAGTCAGATCCGTGGTGCTGTTTCGGCTTTTCTCCACTCCCTTCCATCTCTCCACTAGGAATGTAGCACCTTCCGCCCTACTAATGTTCTCTCGCAGCTCCTCCATAGTTCCATTGGATTTTTCGGCGACACTAGAAAGAATTTTGGAGGAAAAGCATGCCATGACATGGCGAATTTTCTCTCTTTCTGACATTTTGGGTTAAACATCGCACACAGATTGCAGACACTATACTATGGTAGTAGTCCCACAATGCTTCTTTTGGTTTTTGCTTTTTCTGAATGAGTTCATAACACGCTTGGCCTCTTTGTAGTTTGTTCATTCTTCTCCTGACATGTCGAACTAGTCCAAAACGGCTTCCCTCAAGCAGCACGGAAGTAACTTTAAAAATCTCTTCGGTGCCCCATCTATTCACATTCACCGCCCCAAAAACCGTTTGGGGTTTTCTCCAATACGGCCGCTCAAAATGGAGACTTCAACTTTACCTCTTACAGGCTTTGAGCCGCATTCGTATCCACCTCGTCTAACACCATGGTTTGTGAATAGTCCTTTCAACGCCTTTTTACCATCAATCAGACCCGAAACTCTCATAAACCCCTTGCCCTACACCAAAAATGTGTCACTTCGCTTCTAAAATCTATCAGTACCACATGCGTCTTGTGAATCATGGATCTTTGGGCAGGGGTAGTGTTTTAACTGATCAAACTAAAACTATTTACACCGTTTATTTTGGTACAATTGACATTCTATCAGGTCCCAACTACCAAAAGGGGGGAACCTCAGAACATATATACATAAAAAGACTAAACCAGAATAAATTGACTGTACTCTGCTCCAACAGACTGTCTTCTGCCTCAGATTGCTTCCAGGCCCAAACATAATTACATTATTATATTTTAATATTCTATTATTATTTTTTATAGACTCTCACCCCAGACTAATGGAATTGGAAATGCTAAAAAAGAGCACTATTACAATACAATGAGTTTCATTTTATACTGATCCAAGTATTAGCAAGTTTACTTTACCTATTTTTAGCTGATTGTAGTAGGTTAACAAGATGGAAATAGAAGCATTAGAAACGATTATATTTATTTAAGTAAACTGTTTTATTTGAGCTACTTGGGTTATGGCCAATGTGTGGATGTAATTTAGAACAGTCAATATACATATTAATGTTAATATCTCTCCTTTTTCATTTACTTTAAATTCTAACATCATTGTTTTTTTTAACAAGGATAAACACTCATATTGTAAAGAACAACCAATACCTGTAACTATACTGTTGTTCCTGGCCAATAATGAATGTACGCTTTCAGCAACAAATTCAGGAGACATGTCTGGTTCATGTACACAGCCTAAAGGGAGAAACAAATACATATATAACCATTAGTTATCTGTTTAGTTTAATATATGTAAATTTACATGGGTAACTCCAGCACAAGCCTTAGGACCAAACTCATGTATTTATTCCTGTACTGAAGGATTGCATTGATCCTATTGAACAGAGTGGTATTTAATTATTTATTTTATCCAGTCGCTTTATGTATTTTTTTATTTTAAGTATTAAAATAATCGTCTATTAATTAATGTCTATCTGGGCTTTCATCTACTTGGTCATTTATTTTATTTGGAGTGGATAGGAGGCTAGAAAGGGCTATTCTCATTAAAATATGATTTCAGGAAAAGGATATATATTTTTGTTTTTCCGGGTGGGAGAGACTACCCATGATTATTGGTCTAAGTATTTTATGGAAATATCCACTAGCTGAATACTAGAGAATTCCTATTTATTATTTGTTTTATTTAAAAAAAAAATCTTTTAAAGAAAATCAATAGGGTCCCAAAACCAAAAAAAGAAGTAAATATTTATGAGTTATAACCAGGGATCGAATTAAACAGTTAACTCTTTTCGTTTAAAATTAAAAGTTTAACTTTTATTAACATGAGTTAATCGATAAAAGTATATTTTTAACTTTTACTTTTATTATCATATGGTCTTTCAAAACAGTTATTTCATAACTTATTTTCAAACCTAAATAACAAAAGTTTTTATTTAACAGTTTTAATAAACCACTTGCTTAAATAAGTTTTAATAAAAAAAGTTGCATGTTTTTACATTATTTCTTTGTTATAATCATTTCTGTCTATTATTTTGTTGTTAAAGGCGGTGATTTTTAAAAAAATGTCCAATTTGAATTTTCGTGAGGGGAAGGGATTCCCTAATATTAAAAAATCATACCTTCCGGTATTCTTTAATAAGGGGGGGTCTGTCTGTATATAATAGATAGTGTTGTCTCGAAAAAAGATCTATATCAAATTTCGGGGGGAAGGGGGTAAAATTTACATTTTCATTCCAAAATTCAACGGCGGAGGGGGAGGGCGGCTCGCATTACCTATAACTTAACATTTACCGATTTCATTGAAATGACGGTACATTCTCATGTTTTAAATTTTAAATTTCAGAGGTAGGTCGTGGCGCGGGAATTCCAGTAATGCATGATTTACCGATTTAATTGAAATGAGGACGCATCCTTATGTTTTCGGATCCTTAGAATTTGAAACATTATAAGTTTAAAATTTTGGTTATGGGGGGGGGGGTCGCATAACAATAATTTAAATATTTACTGATTTCATTGAAATGAGGAGTATTAACATGTTTTCAGATACGTGAAATTCGAAAATATTTTCAAATTTAAATTTCAGCGGGAGGGGGGGCGCCTCAAAAAGTGCGCCATACTGGCCATACTAGAAGAATATGGATAATAGTATAGTTTTTTTTTTCTTTCAAACTATTCTTAAATCAATTGAAATACCCATGTTACCAAGTTTCTTAGTTGAAGCATAAAAAAATTACAAATAGGGAATTATCCAAAAAAGTTAATTCTCCCCTCCAAGAAATTCATGGCAGATATTAATTTCAAAAGCACCACCCAGGATAACATGATTAAATTCATTATTATCAAACATATCCGAAAGTTATAGTTTTTAAATATTATTCAATTCCCCCTCCCCCAAGAAATCCATAGTGGACATTACTTTCCACAACAAAAATACCCCCCAGGATATCATGATTAAATTCCTTAATATCAAAGATATTAGGAAAGTATAATTGTTTGATATTTTTGAATTCCCCCACCCCCCAAGAAATTCATAGTGGACATTTGTCTCAAAAACACCCCCCAGGATATCATGATTAAATTCCTTAATGTCAAAGATATGTATTAGAAAAGTATAATTGATTGATATTTTTCAATTCCCCCCCCCCCAAGAAATTCATAGTGGACATTTCTTTCAAAAACACTCCCCAGGATATCATGATTAAATTCCTTAATATGAAAGAAATTTGATAATTACAATTTATTTATTGCATAATACATGGATATTTTTTTTATATGAGAGTACTGCCTTTGTAAATTTTGAAATAGATATTTTTTTTATAATTTTTTAAGTTTTGTGTTAGAGGTAATAAGTAAAGGTTTAACTTTTACTTTTTTTTTAGATTTATAAAAGTTTTAAAACAGTTAAAACTCTTTTGAGCTAGAACTTTTATTTAAAAGTTTTCAAAAAACTTTTATCACTCAGAGGTTATGAATAAAAGTTTTTTTATAACAGTTATTTTTATACTTTTTCTCAATAAGTTATAACTGTTTCAATCCCTGGTTATAACTATTATTTAATTAAAAAAATTATTTATAGGCTATCTTGTGCTAAAAATAATAATAGTATATCATTACACCCTTTAGATAACTCTCTCATTAGATACATAGCCTTCTCTATAGAATAAATTGAAAGTGTAAGTGATATTAAAGAGAAGTTTGTATTTATATAAACCATACAATATAATATAACGAAGAAAGTCTATTCTTCACATAAAAATATACAAACTTAATAAGGACTATTTCAAGTACGAGTTTATTTAATGTATTTTTCAGTTATAACGTTTGTAATGATTAGAGCTCGGGTTCCCGTGCAATTGCATCTTTTTATTGGAAAGTCAGAATAGAGCGAACTCAAGTTACTTATCCGAATCAAGCCTAATGGGATGTTTTAATGAAGTTTTATGCTGCACAAAATTGCACGTTTTAGGGTTTACTGCACAAAATTGCACGTTTTAGGGATTACTGCACGAAATTGCATGTTGTGAAGTTTTCCTGCTCGAAATCGCATTATTTGATATTTTGAAGAAAAAAATTATTACAAATTGTAATTTTCTTTAATACACATCAAAACAATAGTGGAAAAATAAATGTGAATATCATAGGGGAAAAAAATAAAGGGAACTCGGGAGATGTAAACCAACACAAACCTCCGATTTCCCAGAACTGAGGGTTCAGTGGTTCCTGGATGTATACATTTTGTTTCTCATTTCTCATTGATCTGTCAGTATCAAACTAGCTTCTGTCGAGTATATTGTAATTAAAAATGCCTAAAATTGGAGCAAGTGTGTCTTCGAAAACTGCGGGATGGATTGAAAAATATCCTGAACGTGATAAAAGAACGGTTACAGGGGTGGTATGTGTCACCAGTGTGCTTAAAAATAAGCCTACGGGCCGGATATTGCATCTAGTGATTCCATAATTTGAGTAGTATTTTTCATTTTTGAAGATCTTCCTATTTCCAATATAAGTAACTAGCATTCCCCATCGCGGCTTCGCCCGCGAGCCTTTAAAATCAATTCTGTGACCATTATCTTGGTATTGATCTAATATAATATGTTAACTGATGTTAAGGAGATTTAGTAGAATTTGAGCTTCCGGTAGGTGGAATGTTGGAGGGGGGAGCTGCCGGTAGAAGAGACGGAGACGCGGCACGGAGAGAGTTCACTAAAACTGCCGAAACAAAAAATGACTTACTCGTCGTGAACACTTCATTTTTCGGCTGTAAAACATGGTTTTCGACGCCCAATAGGGCCTTTCGAGTTAAACTCGTCGTATCAAATTCTTTAAAATGAGTCCTAATTAGATATATTTTCTCGAAGTTCGAAAATAGATGTCCGTTAGAGTTAAACGACAATTTCGCCATTTACATTTTAGATATTCTTAGGGGTTACATCGCTTTTAAAATCTAAATTCCGAAGTTTCTAATCATAAGTAGTTTTTGCTCTGCGTTGATTCTGTCAGTCAGGACAAAGCCTCTTATACATATGGAGAAGTATATATATATATATATATGTGTATATATATATATATATATATATATATATATATATATATACAGTGGCTCACAGTCAAAATGATGCAAGGAATTAACTTTAAAAAAAACTATTTTATACCAAGCCAACATTTATTTTCAACAATCTTTGTTTACAATTATAAAGAACAAACATTAGGCTAGAATTGACAATACTTAAAATCTTATTTGAGATCAAATCCTAAAATTAAACTAAAACCTCATGAATAAATATACACTTCTAAGGTCACAGTGAAAATGATGCAAAATTAAAAACATCCAAATAATCAAAAATATTTTGAATTTGAGTACTTTTTAGGTAAGCCTTTATCTTTTATAATCTCTTTCGAACAATTGGGCATGGATTGGACAAGCTTTTCTGTTTAAGGTGGGCTTATATAATCCCATTCTTCTTGTAGCATCCTTTTGAGATCTTCTCTGTTTGATATCTTATGTTTTGTCACTTCTGTTTCTAATTTATTCCATGAATTCTCTATGACGTTTAGGTCTAGCGATTGGGGAGGCTTTTTTATAGTTTTGGGGTAACTTATATAAATTATATAAACACCATTCTCTTGCAAGATGATAAGAATGCTTGGGGTTGTTATCACTATAAAAAGCAAAATTATTTATTATTCCAAGCTCGGTTGCACTTGCTTTACATTTTTTTTTCAGGGTATGACAATATAAATGTCTATCCATTGTTCCCTCAATAAAATGAAGATTTCCTACCCCCGAGGCAGCCATACACCCCCAAACTATGACATGACCACCTCCAGGTTTGATGGTCGGACGAAGATTTTTTTCATGGCGCTCTTCATTTGACTTTCTCCAGACGAAACCTCTTCTATCAGAGCCAAACAAATTAAATTTTGGCTCATTCGAATACTGAACACTTCCGGAAGTCTATGTCTTTTGTTAAACAATGCTTAGCAAAATTGATTCGAAGCTTTTTATTTTTGACAGTGATATAAGGTTTTTGCCATGTAACTCTACCGTTGTATTGTTTTTTTCTTAAGACCCTTCGCATGGTTTCAGCACATACCATTTCATTTAAATGTTTTTTAACTAATTTGGTCAACTTTGGAGCACCAAATTTTGGATTATTTGTTATTAGGCGCAAAATCCAACGTTCATCGTTACCAGTAAAAAATTGTTTTGCACTCACACTAGCTTTTCTTATTATTCTATTTTAGTTTTTAAAACTTTCAATAATATTTTGAACGGTGGCATAACTCCTATTGATAGTAGAGGCAATTTTTCGTTGTGTTTTGTCCATTTTTAAATTGATAATCACTATTTTTCGTTCACGAATAGTTGTTTGCGCACCCATTTTAAGCAAAAGCTCGAACTAGACTGATTACTAGTATCCATATTGTTTGTTTTTGTTTCCATTGAAAGAATGGAAATAAATTAAAAGGTTAATAAACTCATTTACCCGATAATTGAAGAATACTTGTTACTTTCACTTTTTTCTAAACGGAAGTAAAGGTTGCATCTTTTTCACTGTGACCTTCAATCCCTACGAGTTTTAATGAAGATTTTTTTTTCTCTTTCTATAATTGCTGTTGAGTTGATTTGATTATATAAATTTAATGTATGACAATGAACCATTATGGCCTCATGTGCATTGGTTTTTAAATTTTAACAAAGTGGAAGTAAATAGCATTTGAAATAAAAATATTCGTTTGCATCATTTTGACTGTGAGCCACTGTATATATATGTAGTAGTATATACAGTGGCTCACAGTCAAAATGATGCAAGGAATTAACTTTGAAAAAAAACTATTTTATACCAAGCCAAAATTTATTTTCAACAATCTTTGTTTACAAATATAAAGTTCAAACATTAGGCTAGAATTGACAACACTTAAAAGTTTGAGATCAAATCCTAAAATTAAACTAAAACTCCATGAATAAATATACACTTCTAAGGTCACAGTGAAAATGATGCAAGATTAAAAACATCCACAAAATCAAAAATATTTTGAATTTGAGTACTTTGTAGGTAACCCTTCATTTTTTATTATCTCTTTCGAACAATTCGGCGTGGATTGGACAAGCTTTTCTGTTTAAGATGGGCTTATCTTGTCCCATTCTTCTTGAAGCATCTTTTTGAGATCTTCTCTATTTGATATCTCATGTTTTCACACTTCTGTTTCTAATTTCTCCATGAATTCTCTATGAAGTTTAGTTCTGGTGATTGTTGAGGTGTTTTTATAGGTTTGGGGCAATTATATAAACACCATTCTTTTGCAAGATAAGAAGAATGCTTGGGGTCGTTATCAGTATAAAAAGCAAAATTATTTATTATTCCAAGCTCGGTTGCACTTGCTTTACATTTTTTTTTCAGGGTATGACAATATAAATGTCTATCCATTGTTCCCTCAATAAAATGAAGATTTCCTACCCCCGAGGCAGCCATACACCCCCAAACTATGACATGACCACCTCCAGGTTTGATGGTCGGGCGAAGATTTTTTTCATGGTGCTCTTCATTTGACTTTCTCCAGACGAAACCTCTTCTATCAGAGCCAAACAAATTAAATTTTGGCTCATTCGAATACTGAACACTTCCGGAAGTCTATGTCTTTTGTTAAACAATGCTTAGCAAAATTGATTCGAAGCTTTTTATTTTTGACAGTGATATAAGGTTTTTGCCATGTAACTCTACCGTTGTATTGTTTTTTTCTTAAGACCCTTCGCATGGTTTCAGCACATATCATTTCATTTAAATGTTTTTTAACTAATTTGGTCAACTTTGGAGCACAAAATTTTGGATTATTTGTTATTAGGCGCAAAATCCAACGTTCATCGTTACCAGTAAAAAATTGTTTTGCACTCACACTAGCTTTTCTTATTATTCTATTTTAGTTTTTAAAACTTTCAATAATATTTTGAACGATGGCATAACTCCTATTGATAGTAGAGGCAATTTTTCATTGTGTTTTGTCCATTTTTAAATTGCTAATCACTATTTCTCGTTCACGAATAGTTGTATTCGCACCCAATTAAAGCAAAAGCTCGAACTAGACTGATTACTTGTATTCATATTGTTTAGTTTTGTTTTCATTGAAAGAATGAAATGAAATTAAAAGGTTAATAAACTCATTTACCCGATAATTGAAGAATACTTGTCACTTTCACTTTTTTCTAAACGGAAGTAAACGTTGCATCTTTTTCACTGTGACCTTCAATTTCTACGAGTTTTAATGAAGAATTTTTTTTCCCTTTCTATAATTGCTGTTGAGTTGATTTGAACATATAAATTTAATGTATGACAATGAATCATTATGGCCTCATGTGCATTGGTTTTAAAATTTTAACAAAGAGGAAGTAAACAGCATTTGAAATAAAAATATTCGTTTGCATCATTTTGACTGTGAGCCACTGTATATATATGGAGAAGTATATATATATGGAGAACAGATCGAAATAAACACGCACCATCCCCAATCATGGGAATCACAGTGTGCATAATTTGATTACCACTAATATTTAAATAATCAGTAGCCATATTTTATGTGAATGTCTATTTTAATACTATTGTAACGTTAAATCGATATTCAAATAAAAAACATATGGTTTAAAATCTCAACAATAGATTTCCGTTTGAGTTAAACTACAATTTCGCCATTTAAGCCCCTTAGGGGTTACATTTTTGAAATTCCTTTCTTAGTGGTTACCTACATCGCGTTTAAAGTCTAAATTCCGAACTTCAAGTTTCTATCATTAGTAGTTTTTCCTCTGCGTTGATTCTGTCAGGCGTTGATTGAGTCAGGACAAAGCCTCTTATATATAGAGAGATTACAGCTCTCATGCGAGTATTTTACTCAGTATTCCAGATCTTGCAGTTACTATTTTAAGTGAATATTTTACATTCCGATTTTTTTACAGGATTTTTTTTCCAAAATATATTAATAGTATTATACAATAGATACAAAATCCAGTGATTTTACCGATTGATTGATATTTCAATTTACTCTCCGCTACTCATTTTTTTCCAAAGTAGCTTTTTTTGTTCACAAAAATAATTTAATGCCTTATTTTCAAGTAATACATTTTTATTGCATGTTTTGAAGTTTTTAATGCACGTTTTTGCAGATTTTTTGCACGTTTTCAAATTTTTACTTCACGGAATTCCGAGCTTTAGTAATGATCATAAGCAAACTAAGAAAACATCAAAGCCTTAAAGGCTTGTTTACAAGGTTAAGTTTTGGGAATGTAGCTTCGCTTTTTTATCTCCAGAGGCGATTACAATCCCTTTAATTTGATATGCCACAAGATAAAGGTAACAATTTTTAAAAAATTGAAAATTTTAAAATTAAAATTTCTCAAAAGTGGCAAATTTAAAAAGCAGAATTTCATAATGTGATAAGCAATAATACGAGTTTTGCAAATATGGTACTAAATTAGTAAAATTTTATTACTTTCACTTACCTATACATGAAATATATAGTAAGAGAAAGTATTGCGATCGTGAAAAATTTCTATTTCCGGTTTTCAATGGAAATCATGTTTTGGGATGCCCTGATCCCAAATAACCAAGTCCTGTGAAATGGTCTCTGTGTGTGCGTGAACAGACAAGCTCGAAAACAATAAATCACACAAATCTGAAATTTGATATTTAAGGGAGGCAGATCCCCTTGATGTGACGGAGAAAATTTTGTTAAAATTGAGCAAAAAGAGGGTTACTTTATTTCATGAATTTTTTCATATATTTTTTTTTTCCTCAAAAACTGCTCTAATGATTTTGATTTAACTCATCATGTTTAATGATAATCATATACTTTTGATATCAGATAAGTTTCATCATCATAAAAATGTTCTGATGGGGCTTAAATGGCGAAGGAAAATTTTCATCCTATAAAGTACCTTTGATTTTGCTTATATGGAGAAATTAACTGTTTCTCATAATACCTTAAAATGTTGACAACTCTTTCGCATGCACAGTGTTTTATTAACAGTCCATTGTTAACAAGTAAGTTGTAATCCGCATGCGAAAGAGTTTTCTAGGTGTTTTAAGTGCTAATTTTGTATGCAGTGTATAGGATTACTAAATTAATAAAATGCAATGATTACTTTAGAGTACCATGTTTGGAAACCTCTCTTTTAAAGAAAACTAAAGCTGATTGGCCTACAAATAGAGGAAAATCTCCTTTTACTTGATGGAAATAATCAAAAATAGAACTGTCTTGGCCAACTGATGCTGCTTTGGGCTGCGTAGACCCTTCAAAAGCAATTACCTCCCAGCAAATGAAGATAACTCTCTACAAGACAGTGATACGCCCCCTACTCCTCTAAAGCTGTGAAACAGACAATTCTAAAAAAGAGCGAACATGATCTCCAAATATTCGAAAGAAAAGTGCTCTGTCTGATATTGGGAGGAAAGAGAGTGGGCAGCGAATGGAGGAGAAGGAGCAAGCAGATGATGCCAAGGAAGCTGCTGACAGAACGGTTCTTCAGAAGTAGATGAAGAGGAAGACCGGAGCTAAGATGGTGTGCTGAATGACGCTCGAACTATGCTCGGCATCAGGACCTGGATGGTGGCTGCCTGAGACAGAGATGTTTGGAGGAAGCTGTTTGAGGAGGCCAGGACTTCTCACTGAGTTGTAACGCCAAACTGATAATAATAATAGTTTTCATAAAAAAATCTAATAGAGACCTGAGAACATGCATAGATGCAAGAAAAATTAATGAAAAACATGACGTGAATATACCACACCATAAACAATTTACAACATATAACATACAATTAGTGGAGTAAACTTTATAAGTATACTTGACTGCACGAGCAGTTTCTTACAAGTTAAATTACAAAACAAATCAAGAAATTATACCACAATTAAGTTAGGAAATAATGTCTAATAATTTACATCCTTGAACAAATGAATTCACTATCGACATTTATTAAAGCAATATATCCAGTAATGCCAAAAGATTATAATATAAGAAATTATACAGATGACCAAGTAACTTTTTAAAGAATTTTGAAGAACATTTCCATCACTCACTCACTCACAATTGCAGTAGTAACATTCAATTTTAATAAATGTGAATTTTTCAGTAAAGAAACAATATTTGTGACACACATAATAAGCAAAAAGAAGGTATCAAAAGACCCACTTTGAAAATTTTAAAAGACCAACAAATGTCAAGGAAGTCCAATCATTTTAAGGTTTAATAAATTTTTATAATCATCTTAAAAAATTTTTTTTGGAATTATTACACCATTGACAAACCAGGGTGTCAGTAGTGGCTTCTAAAATTCCCGGATAATCTAAAAAAAATGTACTCATGAATTAATATAATCAGGTAACAAAAATTCAAGTTAGTATCAATTATTTATTATTATAAAGTTATTTCATTTTAATTTGAATATTACTTAAGGCCTGGATATATTGTTTTTCCTGACAGATAAATGGATTCAGGTTCCCAATAGTCGAAATGAGCCAACATTTAACTCTAAATTATCAGAATTTTGATAAGGAATTGTATTCATATAGGAACGCATCAGACCTAACCATAGGGAGTGTATTTTATCAGGCTGATGATAACAATGAAGCATACGCAATTTCTGGCTCCTGGATGTAACTCTAGGACTCTCAACGTTGGTAGCGATGAGATGGTGGTATTCCCCAATGGATAGCCATAAGTGGAACGGGGAAATGAAAATGGTTCAAGATTTAAATAAAAAAATTAAGGCCCCACTGACGACAATACAGATAAGAGCTACATTAGCCCTACACTTTCAAGAGAAAGGCGAAAGGCCAGACCAGAGAGCACCCTAAGCTGGGCCAGTACATTGCCAGAAGGGAAGCTCCCCTAAAGTACTAGGCCAGGCCTAGGGGAACCCCCAAGTACTTCCACAGATATGGAAAGTGTTAAGGGGAGGGGGAGGCAGACGTCCTGGCCAGCACCTAACATAAGAGGCCTCAGAGGCAGTCACCTGGATCCTATACGATTCTAACAAAAAGATCTTTATCATCTCTGGGGACCTCTGCACCTGCTGCATGTATTAGATATACAAAATTGGAGGCTACACTACCTGAAGGAAATGAAGAAAGGGTACTTTCCAATACGAAAATTACAGAACAGTCTAAAAAGCTTAAGGCGAGAGGGATGAAGATTGGATCTGGCATAAAGATCATTGCTAGGGCAGGATCTGCATCTTTATTTTAGAATAAATAGATCTTGAGCATTGGCTTTTAGATCTAAAAGATAAAAAAGCCATTTTTTAATAATTGGAGCAGATGTAATCATACTCATAAACTAGGAATATTGTAAAACTTATATATGTAGAAACACTAAATCATAATGTTAAGAAACAAAAGTAATAAGAATAAGAAAATGTGTAGAAACAAAACTTATGTTAAGAATAAAAAAAAGTAATGGTATTTTTATCAAGCATATTTATTTCTTAAACGAATACCACAAAGTTTAAGACTACCACTACAGCATTGTTCCGATTACGTCATAGCAGCATAAAGTGATGTTAAATAAACAAACAACATTTCTTAACAGATATAAGAAAACGACTCTCCAGGTTAAATAAATCCTGGATTAAAATTTCTATTTTCTCGTTAAAATTAATACTAATGTGAAATTGATAAATTTTTAATAAAAAATTAATAGAAAAATACATTCCATACTGTACTGTCCGAGATTCAAATGGGAAGGAGACCCTTGTCATTTTATTTCAAAAGTTATGATTTGAATCTAAACAAAGAAATCTGTATTTTCGTTGGCTGCAATGCTTTTATACTCTCAAATACTGAACAGTTTCTTAAATACTGTTGTAGAATAATAAAACTGTTTTAAAAGTTTGGTATCCCACTAGAGAAAAGTTCATGACTTTGTCATTTTGACAGTGCAAGCCGCTCTCACATTTGTTAAAATTCTTTGAGTTACTTCTATGTATTTGAATTAAAAGGGCTGTAAGGAGAAATAAGAGGCAATATATAATCTTAATAAATTTTCATTAATTTTACTGTCTTCATGAGTTATTAAAATCATTTCATCTCCTACAATCCACATCTTTAAGAAGGCTTTTGCGAGGAACAAATTTTCGGCATTTTTCTCGATATGAAAAAACTTGAATAAATAGGGAAATAAATTCGGCGACTTAGTGGTGGGAAGTAGAGTTAAGGCCCTTTAAATTACCATAAATCCATGTCATTGTTGACTCAAACTTAAGTGTAATATTTTCTTGGAACTTACTTTAAATGTTAAAAGCAATCTCCAATATTAAAAGCAAGCACACAACATGGTTTCAATTATGTAAAAAAAAAAAGTATGGAAGAAATGGTAATAATAATAAATATTTTAGTAAAAAAGTATGAAGTGAGGCAAGCCAAAAACGGTGGCGAAAGCCGATTCGGCTGGTTGAACTCGGCCACTGTTACCCATAGGAATAAAAACCAATAAGAGAATAAAAAGCTGTTGCGGATCAATTTTACACCACTGCAATGCAGCAAGTGGTGTTCTCCAACACTATATCAAAGGGAAAGGATATTGGTAAAATATTTATAAAAGAACCCTATCTACTTAAAAGTAGGCTCAAAAGGCTGAACATATCTGGATACAGTATGGTGTCCATAATGGATAGCTATAGAGCTTGCATTCTATGTAAAAATGAACAAAAACAGATGCCTCTGGCTTTCTGTTTGGTGTTCTGCAATAGTATATCAAAGGTAAAGGATATTGATAAAATATTTATACAAGAACCTTATCTACTTAAAGGCAGGCTCAAAGGGCTGAACATATCTGGATACGGTATGGAGTCCATAATGGAAAGCTCTAAAAATGAACTAAAACAGATGCCTCTGGCTTCTGTTTTAGTCTGTGATTTTTTTATATTATAAACCATTAAGGCACTAGAGGGCACTGGCCAAAGGGCCTTGTTTCCAGCGCAAACAGAAAAAATGTGCACTGAAAGGCAAAGCGTAAGTTTAGAAGAGTAAAAATCTGACACGTCACTATCTTAAAAGAAAAAAATCTGGAGCGTGGGCGCAACACACAACTTTCACTTACCAACTTACTTAGATTAGAAATTAATGCGTTTTGTTAATTGCCACTTCTCAAATGAACAGAACGGCCTTAATGGTCGGTCATTAAAGGCGTACTCCCATGAGCGTACCCAGCGGGGAGCAGGGGGGGGCAGCTGGAAGGCTGGAAGCAACAATTTTTTAGGCTTTTAAGAATGGAAGCAATAATAGAATCCATTTTTTTCAAGCAAATAATTGTAATAACTTAGTTAATAAAGCACTGCTATAATTATACATAATTTTGGTTTCATTCACCTTTTCCGCGGTAAGGTGTTACAACCTGAACGACCATAGCTTGCCCCCCCCCTAGTTTTTAGCTTGCCCCCCCCCCTAGATTTGATCCTGGGTACGCCCTTGCGTACTCCGCATGCGTGGGCTCAACGAGTTTTATGAGTTGACTGAATATTTTTATTTTTTTCTCCTCTTTATGTTTTCTTTATTTTTATCATATCTCATATTTAGCCATTTCTTATTTTTAGGCGTAACGAGAGACAGTTAATTTCTCCATATAAACAAAAACAAAAACAAGTACCTACAAAGGTACTTTATAGGAAAAAAAAAAAAAGATCTTTGGCATACACAATCATCAAATACCCAGTTTGATCAAACTCGTTAAAGCCTTTTTTGAGTAAAAAAAAAAAAACACGTGAAAATGATACAAAATTTATTAAGTAAGGTCCCCCCTCCGGTTAATCAATTTTGATGAAATGTTGGCTATCACATCTTTGGCATATACATACATCAAATACCCAGTTTGATCAAAATCATTAAAACTGTTTTTGAGTAAATAAAAGAAACTCGTGAAATGATACAAAATTTATAAAGTAAAGTCCCCCCTCCGGTTGATCAATTTTGATGAAATTTTCAGTCATATCTCGGGCATATACAAACATCAAATACCCAATTTGATCAAAATCGTTAAAACCGTTTTTGAGTAAATAAAAAAAAAACACGTGAAAAAGATACAAAATTTATTAAGTAAAGTCCCCCCTCCGGTTGATCAATTTTGATGAAATATTCACAGTCATATCTCGGGCATATAAATAGATCAAATACAAAGTTTAATCAAAATCGTTGGAGCCGTTTTTGAGAAAATCGAAAAAAACTAAAAAAGTTATTAAATAAAGTACCCCCTTTGAGCAATTTTGATGAAATTTTTGCTGTCACATCGCGGGTATATACATACACTAAATACCCAATTTCAGTTTTGTACGGCTTATAGTTTTTGAGCTAGTCTGTTCACACACGCACACGCACGCGCACTCACACGCACGCGCACTCACACGCACGCACGCACGCACGCACGCACACACACACACACACACACACACCATTTCGCGGGACTTGGTTATTTAGACTCAGGGGACCCCAAAACGTGTATTTCCGTTGAAAACCGGAAGTCGAAATTTTTCACGATCGCAATACTTCCACTTACTATATATTTCATATATAGGTAAGTGAAAGTAAAAATTCAATTAATGAACAATATTCTTAGAATTTCAGAAGCTGAATCATCTTTTGATTCCTAAACTTCTTTGTAAAAGGTTATAAATAAATAATTATATGTTGAAATTTATTCATTTATTATTTTTAAATAATATTAATTTAATCTTAATCTGTGGGTGACCACCTTTTTTAAATTATTTTTAAATAATATATTTTTTGAAGAGAAAAGATTTGGCTCCGCCGGGAGTCGAACCCGGGTCTCCAGCGTGACATGCGCGGATGCTAACCACTGCACCACAGAGCTCGGCCCAAGTAGAGCCAATCCTTCCTCTTCACTGATACCTACTACCCGATCACGCAAATTTTGCGAGTAACGGGAGGTGGACAAAGTTTGTCCAATTTCTGGTATTTATTGACATACGTCAATTTTAAATTATTTTATATAAATCTAATCTTAATCTGTGGGTGACCACCTTTTTAAATAATTTATTTTTTGAAGAGAAAAGATTTGGCTCCGCCGGGTGTCGAACCCGGGTCTCCCTCGTGACATGCGCGGAAGCTAACCACTGCACCACAGAGCTCGGCCCCAAGTAGAGCCAATCCTTCCTCTTCGCTGATACCTACTACCCGATCACGCAAATTTTGCGAGTAACGTTGCAAGTAAAGTTGGGGCCGAGCTCTTTGTCCACAACAACAAGTGGACAAACTTTGTCAACTTCCTGTTACACGCAAAATTTGCGTGATCGGGTAGTAGGTATTAGTGAAGAGGAAGGGTTGGCTCTACTTGGGGCCGAGCTCTGTGGTGCAGTGGATAGCATCCACGCATGTCACGCGGGAGACCCGGGTTCGACTCCCGGCGGAGCCAAATCTTTTCTCTTCAAAAAATAAATTATTTTTAAATAATTTAATTAGAAGAAAAAACTGGTGAGAGAGGTTGAGACCTGGTGGATAGGATCGCTGAAGAGGTTAGATTGAAACAACTGGGATTGACCCCATGGTTAGCTCAATGGTAAGAGCGTTGTAACGGAGAGGCAGAAGACCTGGGTTCGATTCCCGCCAGTGGTCAATCTTGAATGAATGAATGAAAAATTATTTTATTATCCTGGGACTGTTGTCCCTTTAGAATAAATTAATTATACATAATACAGGAATCTAGCCACTGTGTGTGATGATATTAAATATTTACAGATACTGTGCCTATTAAATATCATAATTTCAATTTATAGGGGAAGTAAAAATTCCATAATTTTTTTTTCTTTCCGAAACAGTTGGTTTTATCAAAAAAATGTGTTGAGATGTTCTTAGAGAGGATTTGAAGTGGTTATATTTTGTACGGGATAATATTTGTGATAAACCTCATATTTTACTGATACCTTCAAATCTGGAGACGTGGAACACTTTACTGACTACAAAGACTGGCCATATCCTACAGAAAATCCAAGTATTATACTGAACTCAAACTACACAACTGATTTTGAAATATACACTGATGATAGGAAGGATGGCAAACATGTAGGCTGCACTAGCCTAATATTTCAAAATCGGATATTACAGAAAATCATGAAGTTTAGACTTGGCACGGATTGTTCTAATAACCAAGCTGAACAATTCGCCCTTCTCAAGTCCCTAGAGCATTTAATAAACTTAAAAATCACAAATAAAACTATTAACGTACTGACCGACAGCCAATGTTCATTACACATGATCGCAAACACACCGTCACACACCAATTATCGAGGAAATTCGCAAAAAATTAAGAAAACTACAAACCGATGGAAATAATTGGATTTCATTTACTTGGATAAAAGGGCACTCAGATATACAATGAAGCATGATGAACAATGAAAGCACCCAGACAAGGCTGCAAAAGCTGCTTCCAAAGACACTTCCCTGCCTACATCATACATACAGATATCGAAACAACACTTGATACACATGCTACACCAACAAGCAGTACAACGATGGCAAACACAATGGAACACAACACACAAAGCTCGACATTTATATTCATTCATCCCACACTTACAGACCTACCTCAATAAAGCTGACACATGGACAGACTTCTACACAACACAAGGAGTCACAGGGCACGCGGCTGTGAACAGTTACCTTCATAGGTTTAAAATAAGGGACTCGCCATTGTGTCCCTGTGACTTCACACAAGAACAAACTATACATCACATAATACATGAATGCAGATTACTGACAGTCTACAGATATTCGTTAATGAATAAAACTAAACAGAAACTGGGAAAATAGCCGATGGATAGTTCTGTATTAATTGATAAAATGTTTTTAGAACTTAAATTATTCTTCAAAAATGCACCAATAAAAATTAAAGACATCAACGAAATCTATTTTTAATATAAAACCTTCGGCAAACATTTTGTCAGAGGATACCAGAATCATCATAGGAAAACCGGTTTTAATGTTGATAAGTACGTCCGAGGCGTATTTGTTATGAATGTGTGTATATTCCTCAATATGTTTAAGAGTGAATGCATAAGTATATACTATAAATATATAATAAGTATTTAATGTATTTTTGCTGAATGCTGTTTTAATTTTAATTTGCCTTATGTTCTAGGTTTTAAGTTAACCATTTAGGTATTTCTTGCTTTTTGCTTCATATTATTTTGTTTTATATCTAATTTCGTTTATAATTATATTAAAAAGAAAATATTTATCAATATATGTAATAAATAGTGTCAGTGCTGATGCTGCAGAGGTATTCGCTCCGTGCTGGGATCCTACCCTGCCTGTAGCTCTAGTGATCTGGGCGACCTCTTTCATAAAGCGGTTATGACATTGGTTGCTGCCCGGGCACCGGAGCGCTGGGGATGGGCCTCTACGGTACCACCAGCGACACAGCTAACATGTACATTATATAATGTATTGTATGGTATGTACAGAACTCGATAAGAAACTCCTTTCTGTTAGGGCTAATGCTGGAAGGAAAACTAAAAAAAAAAAAAAAATCCTCATATTTATTGAGATATTCACAAAAAAAATGAAAAAATAAAGTACTCCCTTCGGTTAAACAATTTTGACAAAATCTTTGCTGTCAGATCACTTATACTCAAATACCCAATTTCAGCTTCCCGAGACTAATCGTTTCTGAGATAGTCTGTTTACACAGACAGACAATTTTACGGGACTTGGTTATTTTGACTTAGGGAACCCCAAACGGTGTATTTCCGTTGAAAACTGAAAGTCAACATTTTTCATCGCAACAATTACCTTACCTGATACACACAATATATTACATAAGTAAAAATAATTCCCTAAATTTTTAAGTTTTAAAATCAGTCTCATTTTTATATGAGTTTAAGAACATTTGTAGGTGTAATTCTTTGGTCACCCAACGTTTGTATGAAACAAATTTTCTACTGGCGAACTCTGGGTAGATGACATGTAATTTTCCTGACTTTTGGAATAGTTTCTTTAAAAGCATGCCACATTACTATCATTGCAACCCAGCTCACATGCTACTTCTGTTAAACTTATTTTATTTATAATCCCAACTAGCAACAAACCATTCAACAGGTTATCTGCATTCTCGTGGACCCTTAGCACACTTTACCTCTATCTCATGCCTGAAGATTCAGAACCCAAAAAGGTTTCATAGTGCAAAACGTAGCTAATTTTGTAGGGAACTATTTTAGAAAACTTAGCAAGCAGTTGTTTTAAGGTGTTTTGTCCGACGAAATGGACCATAGGATTTGTAGGCCAATGTGACTATTTGATTCTGCTGATCTTATTTATACACCTGGATGCTCATACATTTTTTCACCTTAAGGTTGTTGACATGTTAGTGGCATAGGTCAAGACAAGGAATAAAAGCTGAAATCCGAGAATTAGCGTAGGTAAAAAAGTTGTAGCTTAGTAAAAATGGAGCCATTCACGAATAATAATTTCACCAAAGTGGGCCGGGATCCCGGACTATAAAGGTTAGGCTGGTTGCGAGCTTAAGAATATCAATAGCTTAACCAAATGTTATTCACAAGAAATTTTCTTATCTCTGGGACCATGAGGATCTGAAGAA
>OU426978.1:172022737-172155237 GCA_911387785.2 Aelia acuminata
AAACAAAGGCAATTTTCATAGGCTCCAAACAAAGGCAATTTTCACAGGCTCCAAACCTTTCCATAATGCACTTCCTTATTATCCATTACTGTTCATCAATAACACCCCATTTTATTTTGTTTGGGTTTTTTATGATTTTGGTGGAAACTATGTTCCAACTCCTATAACTCAAAAACTAGTTGTTTATTGTCTTATTTTAGGTACTTAGAAAGACATTTTTTGGCCCTCAGCTCCGGGACTTAAACCTTTCATCACCTTCTATATGTCTGCCTATTTTTCGACAGTAAAATATTTAGTTGAATAAGAAGTATCAATCTAAAAGGATATAGATGGCTGCTGAATGAAAAGGACATTTTTAAGAAACTAAATTGAAAAAATTTATTTGTAAAATTGACTTTCAACTTCTCGAAATCTCCTTCCACTAAAAACTGGTCTAATTCTAGTCTCCTCTCTTACCTTTCCCTACTTTGACTAAGGCTTTATGGTGGACGATCAGGAGAACTGAAAAACAAACTTAAACGCCTAATGAACTGTTCCATACGCTTTGTCTCCTGGATCTCAAGAGATACCGAGTGCCAGTGACTCTACCCCTCCTAACTCTGTCACTACCGGCTTGATTTTTTCCTATACCAGGTCATTCATAAGAAATCAGCAACCATCCTATATCCTACAGAGCCTATCCTGCACTTAAAATCTATCCAATCCCACCTAACAGATCCTGTATGTTCAACCTCCATCTGCTACCTCACTAAATTTTATTAGTTATTTTTCATTTCATTTCATATACTACTCAAGTATTTAAGTAATGCATATGTGCATATTAAATATCTAAATACATGCCACCTCAAACCATCACTATTTCTCTTTTGAACAGCACTCTTTCCACAGTACTGGACTGGAGACTGCTGAACTTGTGTCATGCGCCTGCAAGTAAAGGCTCCATCTGGACTCGTTAGAAAACAGATCTTCAGTCCAGGAGGCTTATTTAGCATGGAGCCTGGCTGCAGGGTGTGTTGAGTTGAGTAAAGCGACGGAAGCGGGGACCCTAGAATGACAGGTTGAGAATAGTAAGGCTTCTACATACTGCTTGTTAAAGCCCTAGTGAAGTTTAATGTTACGGCCAGTGGGTGAAGAAAAAAACGCCTATTCAGAAAAATCCGTCCATTGTTTGGCAAGGGACTGGCAGCCGGCTAAGATCAAAGACTTTGTTCTACGTGAACGTGGCATCTTCTAAAATCTACCAAAGACTTATAAATACCGGCTTTAACAAGCACTAGCGGAGTTCTTCGTCAATATACGTCAAGTGCACTTTGAAGTGATCAGTGATAACTGATAAGTGATAAGTTATGGTGATAAATAATGAGTTCTATTTTGGTAAGGATAAGGATAAGTTATCGTGATAAGAGTGTATATGGTAGAAAAGACTCTAGTTTTTAACTCGTGCGGTTTGTTGCTAGTGATTAGAGTCTACATAAACATCCTTTTCTGTATCTAATAATAAGGCAGTAGTTACCATTGTATTGGATTAATAAATTATAGTTCTAGTGCTAATTGTTTATTTTATGCTAATTAGTCTGAAGCCCGTAACATTAATTTTAATTTCTTTTTCTTTAATGTCATTTTTTTCCGTTGATACCAGGCTATTTTATTTGTTATTAAAAGTATTTTTTTCTTCTTTAATTTGTGTAATCTTTATCTTCTTTATCCAGTAATCTTTAGAAGTTAAGACATTTTTCTTTTATAAGGTATAACGTAAATCGAATTTTAAGTAGTGTACTTTAATTTAAGATATGGTTTTAAGAACCATATGATATTTATTGCTGTTGGAGTGAGTGTATTATAAAAAACCAGAAAACAACAAATACGGCGATAGGCTACTAGTAGTATTTGGCAGTTAATTGGGGAATGACACTCACCACTGTTACCAACTGTTCCCTCACCCACCTCATCTCAAATATCACCATCACCTGAAGAATAAAATCATTTAGATGCATCTCCTGATGATAGCTGAGAATATATAAAGAAGGCGGAGTTTTCAACACCACTTCTTTCATCTGAGTAAACAAGGATAGAAGAACCTCATCCTTTTTTCTCTCACTGATGAACAGTTTTTATTTATTTTCTCTATGTACCTAACGTTAGATTTTTTATCTTAAAAGTTTATTTATCTTTTTTCTTTAATTTTAATTTGTATAAATTTAAGTTAATTTAATTTCCCTTTTTTTTTTCTTTACTTTCTTAAGCACTTATATTATAATTTTGGGGTTTAATGTTATTTATAAGTTTTATTCTTTCTTGGTAAATATGTTTAGCAGTGAATATATTAAAATTAAAAGAAAAGAGGATAATAATAACCTATCGACAGAGCTGACAAAACAAATTAGGTTTATTGAGGAGAAGACTACACTAATAAAATCATGAACACAAATACAAATGAAATGCACTAGAAAAAAATAAATGAAATGAAACAATAAACCAAAATAATAACCGCTTAATTACTAGGAATGAAATAAAGAAGGAGAAGACTGAACATTCCCCCGTCATGGCGGCATTATTGAGTAGGAAAGGGGCACAGGCAATTGACAGGGCGTTTGAATATTCCTAACGGAGTCTGGATGCTGGCGACTTGAGCGACGTCAGTTCCCAGGGATAATTCGAGAACGTGGGCAAGAGGCCATTTTAAAGGAAGTTGATTGTCAATTCTAACTAGGATGAGAGACCCCGGAACTAACTCAGGAGAAGAATCTATCCAGTGGGAGCACTGTTGATGGGTATGGAGATACTCCACCCTCCACCGTTTCCAGAAAGATTGATGAATTTTATCCACGAGTCTCCATCATGTCAGGCGATTAATAGGGGTGTCGGAAACATCACGATTGGGTGGCCCGTTGAGGGGTCGGTGAATGAGAAAATGGCTGGGAGTTAGGGCCTCCAAATCTTGAGGGTCTGGCAAAAGAGAGCATAACGGGCAACTATTGAGAACTTCCTGACTTGTGACAAGAGAGCGGAGAATTCTTCGAAGGAGAGAATCTGGAATCCTATATTGGTGCGGACCGCAGAATCCCAAACACCCCCGAAGTGAGGTGCACTACGCCGAATGAAATGCCATTGAATTCAGAGGCGGCTGAGTGTTGGGATACGGCTTCCCGATTGTCAGCTTGTCATAGAAAACGTCCGATCTCATTGATTTGGCGACTAAATCAATGAGGCGAATAAATTGGTCCCGTTATCACTATAGATGTCGGAAGGAACACCCCAGCGGCTGCAAAAACGCACGAAAGCTGCGTGGAATGCGGGGATGGAGAGTTCGGAGGCGAGTTCTAGGTGAACAGCCTTGGTGGAAAAGTAGACAAAGGCACATATGTAGGCTTTAGTAACGCGGCATCCCCGGAGGCGGGCAGAGGAAACTGAGTAGGGACAGGTGTAGTCAACTCCTATCTTAAGAAAGGCGTTTGGGTAGGAATAAGTGGTTGGTGATTAACCTGAAAACAACGGTTGCATTTTGCTAGGCGATGGCGAACAACGATCTTTCAGCCCAAAATCCAAAATCTTTGGTGAATTAATGAATGAGTCGCAGATAGACCGGCGTGTAGATTCCTAATGAAGGCGTTGTCAATTGGGTGAGAAAGGGGATGATCCTTCGGAAGTAATGCCAGACGTTTAGCATCAAACGGTGCCGCATAATTCTAATCTTAGAAGGGATACCTTTTTTGAGGGAGCTACTCGGGATTTAGCTATGAGTAGATAAACCGCGATTTCAGTGGCAGACGAGGTAGAATGCAAATAAATGGCAGCAGCGTACCCGAGCTCAGAGGCGTCGCAGGTGAAGAATAGCGGGACGATTTCGGGACGTCGACGGGAAGAATAGCTGCCCATTTTCGGAATTCGAACCCATCGGAGTGCAAAAGGGCTATCAGACTATCTCTCAGTTGAATAGTCTCGGTGAGTGAGAAGGACCCGGTGATGATATCAGCCACGTAAGTGTCATGGCGTAGGACAGGAGCAGTAATTGGGAAACGGTCCCCTTTTTCTTGACTTAATTGGAGAAGTGTCTGAATAGCTAGGTACGGAGAGGAACTAACGCCATAGGTCATTGTAAGAAGGCGATAAGAGCGTACATCTCCGAGTGCAGCGGCAAGGAGGTGGTCGTCTTATATGTCTTTCCTTTGTTGTCGGTTACCTCAGTAGTCCAGGTGATACAGCGTTTGCTGGCCAGAGGGCGACAACTACCCATGATTCAAAAGCCAATGGCGATGGGTTCACCCTTACATACGGGAGCAATCCCCAGGATGATAAGGGGCAGGGCATCTATCCCGAACAGGAGGTCCACCTGACCCAGTTGACATAAGGATGGGTCTGCGAGTGGCAATTTGGTGATATGAGGCCAGGTGTACAAGTCCACAAAGGATGTAGGGACCGCTTTGGTGATTTTCTTGATAACAAGCAGAAGCACCCTAAAAGGCGAAGAGTTCGGGGCTTAAATGGAAGCGGTGATGTACCCAGGGCAGGCGATATTTGACAGTCCCCCAAGAACATTTACACCGATGGGCGAGGGTGTGATTGGTAGACCCAGGCGGGAGGCAGAATCGGGCAGTGATAAAGCTTACCTGGACACCGGAGCCGAGATGGGCGTGAAGAAGTTTGGGTGGATAGATATGGCGTAGAAGAGAGGAGATGCAGGTGCAAAATTCTTAGAAGAACCTAGCAGAGTTAGCGGCGGATTCGGTAATAGAAGCTGAAGACGGCAAATAAGAATGATGGTGAGGACGGCGAGGGTGAGATGGCGAAGAAACATAGTGATCCGGTTCTACAATATCACTCCTACCCAGTTAGCGGTGAACATGACTAATAACGGTTATTATTAGTTAGCAAGCGTAAGAGTTCAGGGCGAGTAGGAGCGGGAGCAGCTACGGTGGCAGGAAGGGTTCCCGGGGGGTTCAGGGCAAAAGGACTTCCCCGGGAGGTGATAAAAAATTGGTGGAATTTCGCGGGGCCTCTGCAAATTGGTGGGTGAACGTCTCGGGGCACTACGGGAAGGTGATGGCGGTGAAGCGTAAAACGCAGGAATAATCGGTGAGCCAAGGGTACTTTGAGGAGCGGCAGGATAGCATTGGGCGGAATATCGGTGCAGGTCTGGACGGTGGGAGAAGTCGGCCGTGGTGAACAAGGATGAGAGTGCCGGACTGGTTCCTGAAGCGAAGGTTCAGAAAAACCTGTGTGTAGTGGAAATTGTAACAAGTATGAAAGCGCAGGCCCGATTGGTATTGATTCTGAGAATGGGCCCCTAGACAATTACAGCGAATGAATTGCAATCGGTCGCATCAGGATAGTTCCTTAAGTCATGACACTGGTAGATATTATGGGCCTCTCGACAGTAAGGGTACTGAAGGGCGGAGGCAAACGCGCGTCACGCGATTCATTGGTCGGGATTACTGGTGTTTTGCGTTTCGAAAGAGAGGGCGATCTGGAAACAGAGGCGGAGGCGACTCTTAATCCGCTGATATAACCCAATAAATCGGCCAGGGTAGGAATTGTTCAGGATGATGAAATTTAAATTCCCTTTGGGTCACCGCATCCATGCTGCGAAATGCTATGAAATATATTATAAACATCTCATGAATCTAGAATTAGAATGTATGTTTTCCAAATGGCCGATGACAGCTAATGCTGTCGCCCAAAAGGCAACTCTTTAAACATGTAAGTTTGATCCCATCACTTAAGCCTTCATTATGATGAATAATAATGAGTTACGTGGTTTATAAGGTTTGAAATTTGGAAATGTCCCCATTGAATTTAGGCAGATCAAGCATAGGTATATAAGACACACTTCTGGTATATTGGGAAAATCAGAATCTGGTGAAATAAATGACAAGTTGGCAAGCCAGTCTTCTCAGCATAATGATAAGCTGAAGACTTAAATATGTTTTTGTTGATTATTATTGTAGGTTCAAAAGTCACAAGACTAAGCAGTCTAATGTGGTCCTCATTGCTAATAGTGCAGCTATGTAAAGCCTAATGTACCACTATCCCACTCCATCTTCCGATTTCTCTTCCAATTTTAATAAGTTACAAATTTAAAAAAAAAATCTCCAATGCATCTATAAATTTAGATGATATGTGTTTACGAATTCACTATGAATAAAGTAAAAGTAGCATACCATATAGATTATATTATATTGATAGATTATATTGGGTCATCTAAACATAATATTCTGGCTATAGCTCCACCCACCAGATGACCATACTAGGCTGAAAAGTAATTTACTTTTTGGAAGATTCCCCCTTACTGTTACTAGATACAAAATAAAATTTATTGAAATAGAAAAAATACAATTGGAACTTTATTATAGAAAAAGGCTCAACTTACATTTAGCAATTCCAAATTGGTAGAAGAAATGTTAATTACATCCTCATTAATCCGAACTGAATACTTATACTCAGTTGCAGATTGAAAAACATGTTTTCCAGTAGAAGCTGTGAAGAGAAAAAAAAATAACACATTATTTTCTAAATACAACGTAAATATTTAAGATACTTTAAAATGATAAACTTATATTAAAAAGGAAGCATAGATTTTTCAATAAAAAACATTTTATAAAAAAAATTAAACCGACTTCAAAACCTAGGAACCAGTAAAAATAAATGCACTGAAAAGTATGAAATAATTACCTTCTTTTTTTTATGAATACACAGAAAAATTGAAAATGGTATAAAAAGCGGAGAAATGCAATAAGACGAATAATTTTATTTTTATTTGTACAAACACACACTAATTGTTATTAAAAATTGTGAAGCTAAAATATTAAATACTATGTTCAATACAACACAATCTTTTCCGAGGCGGCGCAAATATAAATGACATGTTATCCACAATTCCATTAGTAGGCATTAAAATCAATAGATGAGAAGAGAAAATCCATTTTACGATTTTTCATAATGTCTAGTGTTAAAAATTTTAAATTTTGCGCCACCTCCGAAAAGATTGTGTTGTATTGAACATAGTATTTAATATTTTAATTCCACAAGTTTTAATAACAATTAGTGTGTATTTGTACAAATAAAAATAAGATTATTCGTCTTATTGCATTTCTCCGCTTTTCATACTATTTTCAATTTTGCTGTGTATTCATAAAAATCAGAAGGTAATTATTTCATACTTTTCAGTGCATTTATTTTTACTGGTACCTAGGTTTTGAAGTCGGTTTAATTTTTTTTATAAAATGTTTTTTATTTCATACTTTTTAGTTGGAGAAGATAACAAATGTAGAAAACCGTAAGTTGGGTAAAACAAATTTCGAATTTTTTTTACGCTCTACCACGTTCGTCTTTCCCGGGCTTTTTTTATTATACATAATCCTATAAACAGTCACCTTTTCAATTTTATGAGTACACACAGAAAAGGTTGAAAAGCGGTGCCAGTATAAAACAACTTTCAACACCCTACCTTCTACGATTACAATTGGAATTTTTTTTAATAAGATCAATGTTGAGTCAATTATGTTCATAATTCCTTTAGATGAATTTTTGACTAAATTTAATAGCTAAGTACTAAGAATAATATCCTTCGTAATAAAAAATTATTCAGAAAATAAATTTCTTCAATTCCTGTGGGGTAGCATTTATGATATTAAGCATTTTCATGGCTGCCAAATTTTTGCTGACGGGACTTTCATACATAGAGGTTGTTTCTGGGAGATATCAACTTTTATTTTGCAGTTTTTATTGATGGATGAACATTGAAATTTCAATTTCTTTATTAAATAATGTAATGTCTGTATGGGGAAAGTGTGATAGGAAAATTTTCATTAATTGGGAAATACAATATACAATATTTGTGTTAGTTATTTTGGTACCTGAGTGATGACTACCTTGAACGCGAAAAACCCCTAATTTTCACTGCCTATTTCAATAAAATTCATTAATTTATTATTGGACTTAGGCTCTTATCAACACTCTTAGGCTCTCAAGAACCGCAAACACTGAACTTATGACGGTTTGGCTTTTGAAAATTTCGGCAAACTTTAGAAAATCGAATATTTAAATTTCTTTCGATTTAAAAAGATCGATTGAAACCTCAAAACCAATGGAAATTGTCATAAGTCTGGCTCTTTGATAACGCTTTATTCTACTACATTTCAGTTATTACACAGCAAACAATTACAACTCACAATTTAGGCAAGTGGAAAAGTGAAAAAAATCGAAAAATCAACTGGAAAATGAATGATGGAAATAATTCCTAATAAGTGCCTATCTTAAAGATTTTTATATCTAGACTCTCCTATCTAGACAATAGCAAAGCCTGTGTGCTACCAGCTAGCAACGTAAAAAAAATCTGGTACGTGCTCGCAACACACAACTTTCACTTACCAACTTACTTAAATTAGAAATTAATGTGTTTGTTAAATGCCACTTCTCAAATGAACAGAACGGCTTTAATTGTGAACAATGGTCTGTCATGAAAGACGTACTCCGCATGCATGGGCCCAACGAGTATTATGAGTTGACTGAATATTTCTCTTTTTTTTCTCCTCTATATGTTTTCTTTATTTTTATCATATCTCATATTTAGCCATTTCTTATTTTTAGGCGTAACGAGAGACGGTTAATTTCTCCATATAAACAAAAACAAAGGTACTTTATAGGAAACAAAAAAACAAACAAACAAAAAAGACCCCTATCCCATTTAAACCCCCTCAGAACATTTTAATAATGATAAAGCATACCTGATATTAAAGAACACCTAATTTTCATTAAACATGACGAATTTGATAGAAATCGTTAAAGCCGTTTTTGAGATCATCGAAAAAATGTAAAAATTGGAAAAAAAAGTTATGAAATAAAGTGCCCCCTCCGTTTGACCAATTTTGATGAAATGTTGGCTATCACATCTTTGGCATATACATACATCAAATACCCAATTTGATCAAAATCGCTATAGCCGTTTTTGAGTAAATAAAAAAAAAACACTTGAAAATGATACAACATTTATTAAGTAAAGTCGCCTCTCCCGGTTGATCAATTTTGATGATATGTTGGCTATCACATCTTTGGCATATACATACATCAAATACCCAGTTTGATTAAAATCGTTTAAGCCGTTTTTGAGTAAATAAAAAAAAACACTTGAAAATGATGCAAAATTTATTAAGTAAAGTCCCCCCTAAGGATAATAAATTTTGATGAAATTTTTAGTCATATCTCGGGCATATTAATACATCAAATACTCAGTTTAATCAAAATCGTTGGGCCGTTTTTGAGAAAATCGAAAAAAACCTAAAAAGTTATTAAATAAAGTACCCCCACCCTTTGAGCAATTTTGATGTAATTTTTGCTGTCACATCACGGGCATATACATACACTAAATACCCAATTTCAGGTTCGCACGGTTTATAGTTTTTTAGCCAGTCTGTTCACACACACACACACACACACACACACACACACACACACACACACACACACACACACACACACACACACACGCACGCACGCACGCACGCACACACACACACACACAGACCATTTCGCGGGACTTGGTTATTTGGACTCAGGGGGCCCTAAAACGTGTATTTCCGTTGAAAACCAAAGTCGAAATTTTTCACGATCGCAATACTTCCACTTACTATATATTTCATATATAGGTAAGTGAAAGTAAAAATTAGACAATTAGCCATCATAGATGAAATTGGTGATGGAACAAACTAATGTTGACATATTTAGCAGAACGTAAATTATTTCATAACTGGACATGCCCCTTATATTTTTTCGAGCCACATTTGAGCTTAGATAGCAGATTTTCGTCTTCTAAAAATAAATGGATTTGGCACTGACAGCCTTTCTAAAAATAAATGGATTTGGCACTGACAGCCTTTCTAATTTATTCTAGTTACAGAAACAAAATTAGCAACCTATACTTAGTAGTAATCCGGAAAACAACAGAAGTGTCGCTCCATGAAGAATCAGCACAAGATTTCATGATTACATCGTATATTAATATAACTGAGTGATTCCGGAAGAAGACAGAGGTTCCTGAATGTTAAGGCCCCCAAATCAGCTGAAAATAAGCTTTTCCAGGAATTATTGTATTTCTTTTTAAAACCTAATTTAAAGCAATAATGGCTACGATTTTAAATTAAAACAAACCTTGGGGAACTTGAAGAAGTCTTAAATTCTGCTTTAAAACGGTTATCAATACTCAGTCTTTCTCAGAGTTGGGCATATTTATATTTATAAATACGAATATGAATTTATTTTTATCTTAATTTTAATGTGAATATGAATATAAATTTATTTATATCACAATATTTGTGAATATGAATATAAATAAATTCGTATTTACAAGTGTGAATATAAATAAATTCATATTCACAGGTGTGAATACGAATTTATTAATATATACAAATTTTTCTGTAAATAAAAAAAAATCACAGGGAAAATTGTGAATATTCACAAAAAAATGTGAATATTTATATCTCAGCTGTGAATTCGGCCGTATTTACAAATAGAGATGTGAATATGAAAAAAATTCACAAATTGAGATGTGAATTTCTACTAAATTCATAATTTCCCAATAAATTTATAAAATTCTTTTCGGATTTCTCCATATTGGTACACATTATAGAGTTAACCCTTTTTATGGAAATCACATCAGACATTACCTGATATCGATTACTAGGTTATTTGGGATGCTGATTATGAAAAAAATATCGATTTTGAGATTCCACCGCCAGGTATCGATTTATTACAACTTGCGCGATATAATCAATCTTGTTGTCGGCTACAGGGTTATCTGAGGTGCTAATTATGAAAATGATATCGATTTTGAGATTCCGCCGTCAGGTATCGATTTAGTACAACTTGCGCGATATAATCAATCTTGGTGTCGGCTATAGGGTTATCTGAGGTGCTGATTTTGGAAATGATATCGATTTTGGGATTCCGTCGTCAGGTATCGATTTATTACAACTTGCACGATATAATCAATCTTGGTGTATAGGATTATCAGAGGTGCTGATTATGAAAATGATATCGATTTTGAGATTCTTCCGTCAGGTATCGATTTATTACAACTTGCGCGATATAATCGATCTTGGTGTCGGCTATAGGGTTATCTGAGGCGCTCATTATGAAAATGATATCGATTTTGAGATTCTTCCGTCAGGTATCGATTTATTACAACTTGCGCGATATAATCAATCTTGGTGTCGGCTATAGGGTTAACTATAGGTTTATAGGTATATTTTTCATTTAAAATACGAATATTAATTTAATTATACTCTGATTTATATGTCGATATGTGTCAAATTTAATCATTATTATTATTATCATTATTGTACCCACAGATAAGCCTTTAGCCGTGGACGCCGCGGCGGAATCTCAAAATCGATATCTTTTTCATAATGAGCACCTCAGATAACCCTATAGCCGACACCAAGATTGATTATATCGCGCAAGTTGTAATAAATCGATACCTGACGGCGGAATCTCAAAATCGATATCATTTTCATAATGAGTGCCTCAGATAACCCTATAGCCGACTCCAAGATTGATTATATCGCGCAAGTTGTAATAAATCGATACCTGACGGCGGAATCTCAAAATCGATATCATTTTCATTATTAGCACCTCAGATAACCCTATAGCCGACACCAAGATTGATTATATCGCGCAAGTTGTAATAAATCGATACCTGACGGCGGAATCTCAAAATCGATATCATTTTCAAAATCAGCACCTCAGATAACCCTATAGCCGACTCCAAGATTGATTATATCGCGCAAGTTGTAATAAATCGATACCTGACGGCGGAATCTCAAAATCGATATCATTTTCATTATTAGCACCTCAGATAACCCTATAGCCGACAACAAGATTGATTATATCGCGCAAGTTGTAAAAAATCGGTACCTGGCGGTGGAATCTCAAAATCAATATTTTTTTCATAATCAGCATCCCAAATAACCTAGTAATCGATATCAGGTAATATCTGATGTGATTTCCATAAAAAGGGTTAACTCTATAATGTGTACCAATATGGAGAAATCCGAAAAGAATTTTATAAATTTATTGGGAAATTATGAATTTAGTAGAAATTCACATCTCAATTTGTGAATTTTTTCTATATTCACATTAAAATTAAGATAAAAATAAATTCATATTCGTATTTATAAATATAAATATGCCCAACTCTGGTCTTTCTTGGATTTCCACGAATTTCGTGGTCTTATGTTTATGGTGTCCAACCGTCGACTAGATCTAAATAAGGAAGGTTTCCTGTTATCGGTGAATATATATATCTATCTAATATATATACTAATATCCGCTACAGAAAACGACAGCGATATTATATTTTGCGGACATTAAATATCTTTATTGAAATCTACTGTTGAAAAATTAGTTAAGGTTATGTATACGTTGGTTCCAACAAGCACTTAAAACACGTCGAAAACCAACAGACTGCTCATGTTCTCCCCCCACTCTTTTGATTCCAAATTTGATTGGTTAGGTTGCCCACATGATTCATCCGGCATTAAAACAATATTGGGATTTGTTTAGTTGTTAGCTAGCTTGTTGGAGCATACCTTATGTTATATCCTGATATATATAAAAATCTCGTGTACCGATGTTTGTCTCTCTATTTCTCAGAAACTACTCAACCGATTTTAATGAAATTTGGCTTAATGTATATAGTTTTTGCCAACTTAACGGACCGAATAGTTTTAAACTTGATTAGTGATCAAAATAATTCTTATATAGCGAATTATTGCAAATACAGTAGGTCGTGTTTCGATTTATTAACATGGCGTCATATGTCGATTTCATAATGTTTTTGTTTATAAGCATGCTATTGTAATACAGGTTATCATTATTATAATTTTGTATTGCGTTATATGAGTGCAGTTATTTGTTCCTATATTATTATTTTCCACAGACAAATAGTAATACAAATTTGTATTTATTGTTAATTTTCATTAAAGAATAAAAAAATCAAGAAAAGGTTACAATAAATTCTCAAATGTGTAGGTACTTTTTCTTCCTTTTCCTTTTTTTTTTGTATTTAAATTAAATTACTAGCTAAGCGCTGAAACGCTTTGCTGTGGCCCACCCTGATATCAACTTTTAGTAAAGTAAATACATTTTAATAATTTAAATTAGGCTATTATTTGAAATAATACTCTATAAATGTTGTAACAGCACTGGGATACTTTGTGATTTGCTAAAGAACTGCATAATTAAGACTTTAATATTATATTTTCAGTTGATTTATTTAACAGAAGTGCCTTTATATTCATTATTTGTTTTGTTATTATTATTTAAATACAGTGTTTTTTTATTTTACCAAACCTTTTTATCATTTTTATCCCGAGATCTAAAATGAAAAATTTAAAAAATGTCAGTAAAGATTTGTAATTCCTCCTTTATCTATATAAATAAAGTTGAAATTCTGTTTGTTTGTTTGTTTATTTGTTCTTTCCATACTGAAAAGTTCTTTCCATATGGAGAAATCCATACCGTTTGTCCTAAATTCTCCAAAGTTCGCTCAGTGGTTCTATGATGCCAGGTGCGAACACTTGTCCATATTAAAATTGCATAACTTCAGCCAATCTCTTGGTATATTCTTTATTGTTAAAAAGTTCGTCATGATCTCGCTTTACAATGGTTTTTTTTTACGAAATCGACCGTTTGAGTCGAAAAAACGGCCTAAAAAATCATTTTATAGATTTTGATGAGGCCAACAAGTCCCGGTAAGACCGTCCCTTGGTAGGCGTCGAGTTCCGGGATTTTTAAACCATATGTTTTTTATTTTTTTTTAACATTACAATACGTTTATTTACATGTATGGTGAATTTATTTTTTATAAATGCCTCCTAAGAAGCGAGCTTCAATAGGAGTAGTGAGCTCAAAAGCTAAAAAATCTGGTGCGTGCGCGCAACACACAACTTTCACTTACCAACTTACTTAGATAAGAAATTGACGTGTTTTGTTAAATATCATTTCCCAAAGTCACACATTTTTCTACATTCATATCTTATTTTTATTAATCGTTAAAGCCGTTTTTGAGTAAATAAAAAACCCCGTGAAAATAATACAAAATTTATTAAGTAAAGTCCCCCCTTCGGTTGATCAATTTTGATGAAATGTTGGCTGTCACATATTTGGCATATAGATACATCAAATACCCAGTTTGGTCACAATCGTGAGTTTGGTCACAATCGTGAAAGCCGTTTTTGAGTAAATAAAAAAGCACGTAAAAATGATACAAAATTTAGTAAGTAAAGTGCCCCCTGCGGTTGATCAATTTTGATCAAATTTTTACAGACATATCTCGGGCATATCAATAGATCAAATACTAAGTTTAATCAAAATCGTTAGAGCCGTTTTTGAGAAAATAAAAAAAACACGTGAAAATGTTACAAAATTTATTAAGTAAAGTCCCCCCTCCGGTTAATCAATTTTGATGAAATTTTTACAGTCATATCTCGGGCATATAAATAGATGAAATACTCAGTTTAATCAAGATCGTTAGAGCCGTTTTTGAGAAAATCGAAAAAAACCTAAAAAGTTATTAAGTAAAGTACCCCCTCCCTTTAAGTAATTTTAATGAAATTTATGCTGTCACATCGCGGGCATATACCTACACTAAATACCCAATTTCAGGATCGCACGGTTTATAGTTTTTGAGCTAGTCTGTTCACACACACACACACACACACACACACACACACACACACACACACACACACACACACACACACACACACACACACACACACACACACACACACACACACACACACACACACACACACACACACACACACACACACACACACACACACACACACACACACACACACACACACACACACACACACACACACACACACACACACACACACACACACACACACACACACACACACACACACACACACACACACACACACACACACACACACACACACACACACACACACACACACACACACACACACACACACACACACACACACACACACACACACACACACACACACACACACACACACACACACACACACACACACACACACACACACACACACACACACACACACACACACACACACACACACACACACACACACACACACACACACACACACACACACACACACACACACACACACACACACACACACACACACACACACACACACACACACACACACACACACACACACACACACACACACACACACACACACACACACACACACACACACACACACACACACACACACACACACACACACACACACACACACACACACACACACACACACACACACACACACACACACACACACACACACACACACACACACACACACACACACACACACACACACACACACACACACACACACACACACACACACACACACACACACACACACACACACACACACACACACACACACACACACACACACACACACACACACACACACACACACACACACACACACACACACACACACACACACACACACACACACACACACACACACACACACACACACACACACACACACACACACACACACACACACACACACACACACACACACACACACACACACACACACACACACACACACACACACACACACACACACACACACACACACACACACACACACACACACACACACACACACACACACACACACACACACACACACACACACACACACACACACACACACACACACACACACACACACACACACACACACACACACACACACACACACACACACACACACAATTTCGCGGGACTTGGTTATTTCGACTCAGGGGGTCCCAAAACGCGTATTTCCTTTGAAAACAGGAAGTCGAATTTTTTCACGATCGCAATACTTCCACTTACTATATATTTCATATATAGGTAAGTGAAAGTAAAAACAACGTCAAATACGAGCAGCTGGACCTCTCGACGAACATCAAAATAGGATTGAACAACAGAGGCTTAGACAGGCAGAATCGCGGGAAACTGAGTCTGCCCAGGAATACGAGGCCCGCTTTGCGCCACAAAGGCTTAGGCAAGCCGATTTGCGAGAAGCTGAAACTGCAGGCCAATATTTCTGTTTGTTGGTTTGTTCTTTATAGAAATCCATACCGTTTATCCTAAATTCTCCAAATTTCGCCAGTAGTTCTTTCATACCAGGTGCGAACACATGTCCATATTAAAATTGCATAACTTCAGCAGATCTTCAGCTGATATTCTTTATTGTTATAGAAATCGTAATGAACTCACTTTATAATGGTTTTTAAGAAATCAACCGTTTCATTAGAAAAATGAAATTCCCCGATCAAACCGGGTTATACAGCTTAAAGATGAATTTCCGTTAGTTTGTTTTTTCTTAGTAAAAATCCATACCGTTTGTCCTAAATTCCCCAAATTTCGCTCAGTGGATCTTTCTTACTAGGTGCAAACACCTGTCCATATTAAAATTTCAGCCAGTCTCTGGGTATATTCTTTATTGTTATAAAAATCGTTATGATCTCACTTTAAATTTGTTCACGTTTATTAGAAAAATGAAATTCCCCGGGTGAAACCGGGATATACAGCTATCAACAATAATTTAAAGTTGAGAAAATTTAATCCCAATCGAATAGAGGCTGTTACTTCCTGTTCAGCAGAGTTGTAATTATCTTTAAATGTAAAATTTAAGAAATTTTAGCGAAGATTATAATCCTTTCTTTAATTTAAAGTAGGCTATTATTGGGAATGATATTTCGTTGTTAATTTCACCAGAATACAATTTTTTACTTATCTTTAAATGATTGTTGATTAAAAAAGGATTTCAAATCGCTGTATTTTTTAAATTTTACATTTAATGATTATTACACCTCTACTGAACAGGAATAATTGTTATTTTGGTAACCTCAAGTTTCAGATTTATCCGCCATAAATATGAGAGTACTACTGCAAAATAATCCATCGGCAGATATATTTTTTAAACAATTGCTCTATATTGGAAACGGTGAAATAGAGCTGCATCGAAATTCAAAATTTATCAAATTACCAAAAAATTTCTGAACTGTTGTAGAGACGAAAAATGAACTGTCTACGAAATATAAAGTGTCTTTCCTGATATTTTGAACAATTATTTGGCCTATAATTGGCTGGGTAGTCGTGCTATTTTGGAAGCAAAAAATGTTGATTTCGATGAAATAAACTTCCAAAATCAATTGACAATGTTCTAGATGTAAACGAAGCCGTAAATTTCCCATCTGAATTTTTTAATTCCCTGGATATACACCCAAACAATCTCCAGTTGAAGATTGGCTCACCGATCATTCTTCTTCGTAACTTAAATCCACCTCAATTGTGCAACGGTACACGTTTGATCATTAAAAGGATCACAGGAAATGTTATTGAAGGAAAAATGTTGCCTGGAAGGTTTACAGGTGATATCGCCCTGTTGCCACCTATTCCCCAGGAACCGACAGAATTTTCAATAAAATTTAAAAGGCTTCAATATTTTTTTTTTTTTTTTTTTTTTTTTTTTTTTTTTTTCAATATCCTATTCGTTTGGCTTTTGCCATGACCATAAACAAATCCCAAGGGCAAACAATGTCCACTTGGACTTTGAAAATCCGTGTTTTTCCCTTTGGCAATGGCATAACTCACGTGGGAAATGGGTATCGCCTGCTCACGTGTGTGGAAACCATCAAATCTTTGGTTTGTGTTAAAAAGAAACAGGTTAACCCAAATTGTTCAAAACATTTTGAACAAATTAGTACTTGAATAAATAAAAATTCTTAATTGTATTAAGTATGTAAAAACCTCTTTAAGAAGAGATTTATTATCACTCAAATATATTGCTAAATTAAAAGCTTCAACACACCACCCTCCTACCGAACACTTATTAGCCGAAGGGTTGGGAAATCGAGGTCTCAAAGAAATTGAGAAAAACGCCTATCAAAAAAACTTATATGACGCGTTAACCAAGATTGGCATGACCCTGAGCAAAATTAAACCCGTTGTTAAACTAACAATACCAAGTCGAAGTAGTGTTAGGCCAATAATCAATAGATCAATGGCTGAGGTTACCAAAACTTACTTCAGTCATCCTTTTTAAAATTAGTGGAAAAATATAGCCATTTCGAGTTAGTTTATACCGATCCATAAAAAAAGGGCGATAGTGTTGGCAGCTCTGTGAGTCGTAAACACAATCAGCTCCTTTTTAATGAAACTACATTGAAATATGAGATGTAAAAAATAAAAACTTTCCTATATTCTTTACCAAATACTTTTAAATGGTGTAATGCTCTATTCTCAATCACGTTGGATTTTGATTAGCTGAAAGGTTTTCATCTTTATCAATGAATATTGGTATTACTGTATTTGTTTAAAAATATTATGATATAACTACTGAGCCACAGCAACGCGTGGCCGGGTCTGCTAGTATGCCATATGTTTTTCCAATAAGTAAAAATTTTTAGTGATAATTAAATATTTATTTTCATGTTTTTTCCTGATAACTTCTTAAATAAATTAAGAACCTAAAAAAGATTTTAATGGGACCAACTTGGGAAAATACTCTACAAGATGCAAAAGGTTTCGTTCCAATTGGCCCATCCATCTCGGAGTAATCGGTGGCCATACATAGAAAAAAAGAAAAAAAAAAAAAAGGCACATACGTATACGTATCGAATTGAGTAACCTCCTCTTTCGTTCGAAGTCGGTTAAAAAATTATAAAGTAAGAAGAAATACTTCCATTTTACATTACATGATGAATAAAATTCTACAAATAATGAAAAATCTTTCTTTAATCAACATAATAACCTCTTCAACTCCTCAAAGCCCCTCGTTCATACTAAAATGACTTGCAGGTAAGACAACACAAGATTTTTCATGATAACAATAAATTCTTTATTTATTTGTTCTGGGATGTGTTAACAACAAAATTAAATAATATACAAAGTGGGCTTTAGAGCTTTAAATAAACAAATTGAAATGAAACAAATAACTATAAATAATTAGGGAACCTCTATTGTAAAAAAAATACCAATTAAATATTCAATTAAGTGAAAAGAAACTAGTTTTACACATCTTATAATACATATCTATAGCACTTATTTACAGATTAGCTAAGGAGTATTTATAATTTATAAGAAAAATTATAATAAAAAGAAAATAAGAGCTTTTATCGGTTTATAAAATAAACCCCACTCTAAAGCCCTCTCTAAAGCCCACTTTGTATATTATTTAATTTTGTTGTTAACACATCCCAGAACAAATAAATAAAGAATTTATTGTTATCATGAAAAATCTTGTGTTGTCTTACCTGCAAGTCATTTTAGTATGAACGAGGGGCTTTGAGGAGTTGAAGAGGTTATTATGTTGATTAAAGAAAGATTTTTCATTATTTGTAGAATTTTATTCATCATGTAATGTAAAATGGAAGTATTTCTTCTTACTTTATAATTTTTTAACCGACTTCGAACGAAAGAGGAGGTTACTCAATTCGATACGTATACGTATGTGCCTTTTTTTTTTACTTTCACTTACCTATATATGAAATATATAGTAAGTGGAAGTATTGCGATCGTGAAAAATTTCGACTTCCGGTTTTCAACGGAAATACACGTTTTGGGGTCCCCTGAGTCCAATTAACCAAGTCCCGCGAAATGGTCTGTGTGTGTGTTTGTGTGTCTGTGTGTGTGTGTGTGTGTGTGTGTGTGAACAGACTAGCTCAAAAACTATAAACCGTGCGAACCTGAGATTGGGTATTTAGTGTATGTATATGCCCGCGATGTGACAGCAAAAATTTCATCAAAATCGCGCAAAGGGAGGGGGTACTTTGTTTAGTAACTTTTTAAGTTTTTTTCGATTTTCTCAAAAACGGCTCTAACGATTTTGATTAAACTGAGTATATGATCTATTTATATGCCCGAGATATGACTGTAAAAATTTCATCAAAATTGATCAACCGGAGGGGGGACTTTACTTAATAAATTTTGTATCATTTTCAAGAGTTTTTTTTTATTTACTCAAAAACGGCTTTCACGATTTTGATCAAACTGGGTATTTGATGTATGTATATGCCAAAGATGTGATAGCCAACATTTCATCAAAATTGATCAACCGGAGGGGGGACTTTACTTGATTAATTTTGTATTATTTTCACGTGTTTTTTTTTATTTACTCAAAAACGGTTTTCACGATTTTGATCAAACTGAGTATTTGATGTATGTATATGCCAAAGATTTGATAGCCAAAATTTCATCAAAATTGATCAACCGGAGGGGGGACTTTACTTAATAAATTTTGTATCAATTTCACGTGTTTTTTTAATTTACTCAAAAACGGCTTTCACGATTTTGATCAAACTGGGTATTTATGTATGTATAAGTCAAAGATGTGATAGCCAACATTTCATCAAGATTGATCAACCGAAGGGGACACTTTATTTCATAACTTTTTTTCTAATTTTTAGATTATCTCAAAAACGGCTTTAACGATTTTCTTCATATTCATCATGTTTAATGAAAATTGAGTGTTATTTAATATCAGGTAAGCGTTATCATTACTAAAATGTTCTGAGGGGTTTATAGAGCAAATGAAAACAAAAATAAGAAATGAATGTGGAAAATGTGTAACTTTGAGAAGTGGCATTAACAAAACGCATTAATTTCTTATCTAAGTAAGTTGGTAAGTGAAAGTTGTGTGTTGCGCGCACGCACCAGATTTTTTTTTTTCTTTTTTTCTATGTATGGCCACCGATTACTCCGAGATGGATGGGCCAATTGGAACGAAACCTTTTGCATCTTGTAGAGTATTTTCCCAAGTTGGTCCCATTAAAATCTTTTTTAGGTTCTTAATTTATTTAAGAAGTTATCAGGAAAAAACATGAAAATAAATATTTAATTATCACTAAAAATTTTTACTTATTGGAAAAACATATGGCATACTAGCAGACCCGGCCACGCGTTTATTTTATCCACAGACATGAGCAATAAAAAATATTTATGTTTGCCAATAACATAAAGTAGGTATATTGGTGATAACATTCAATGCAAGACGTGTTCCAAATCACTGATGAAGATAGGGAAGAAAAGGGGACTTAGCTTAATAATCTATTTTATTACTGTATAGTATAATTAAATGATGATAGTTCAAATTTATAATAATAAAAGTTGGAAAGAATAAAATTACAGGCTAATATTTTATTTTGAATAAGAATTCATTGATTTGTTAAATGCGTGTTCCATCAATAATGTAATGAAGCTTGTATTTATGAAAGTTGAAATATAACTCTTTGAATTTGAAATAGAGAAAATACCGTATTATATGAAGTAAATAAGTCTTGATTTTATTAAAAACTTTCTATCGATTTCGGAATTACTGATAATTCTAAAAATGGTATGAAAGCTGAGGGCAATGATTTCAAAAGTCGGAGAACAATATGGACTCCTAAAAGGCCGTTACTTCAAAAGTGGGAGAAGTATATCGACTTAAAAGTAGCAAGTGAAAAATCGATGTGTCAATTGGAGAATTGGTAAGATGGCTTGTGACGTAAAAATGACGTGAACACTCAAGCAAGACGCGCTGTTTTTAAAAAGGAGGGGAAATAGTGATAAGGTGGTGGGGGCATCAGCTGACGAGAATTTCCCCTCCGAAAGGGTGATAGCCACGCCCCGAAGCAGGGTTGCCCCATCAGCCGCACTTCAGTAGTGGTACCTAATATAATAATAATAGTAGTGGTACCCATATATAATAATGCAACGTATCTAGCTGCCCGCTTTTCTAAGGCGGGTGGGAGTTTCCAAAAAACTCCTTAAGTCCAAATAACCAAGTCCCGCGAAATGGTCATGTGTGTGCGTGCGTGCGTGTGTGTGTGTGTGTGTGTATGAAATGAAATAAATAATTAGGGAACTTCTAGTGTAAAAACAGAAAAAAATACAAATTAAATATTCAATCAAGTGGAAAAAATAGTTTTTTTATAATCTTACAGATTAGCTGAGGAGTATTTATATTTTATAAGAAAAATTATAATAAAAATGAAATAAGAGCTTCTATCAGTTTAAAATATTATATAATAACAAGAGATGGGAGTTTTGTTATGGAATTATTAGTGTACAGGAATGAATTAAAAATATTTTAACTACGTGCTAGCTTTATTAATTCTCACTAAATACGACATTCTCTTATTTACACCTATATTATTCACAATGCAAAATTATGATTTAATTTATTTAAAAATCTTTTCATCTTCTTGGCAATAGCCCTGTTGGGTAGTCCGTCGGTCATAGCTTAAAATTAAATTTGAATTGTCTTGTTTATAAGGGTTATGCCAAAATTTCATCACTTGCCAATCAATCACTTACCTATATATAAAATATATAGTAAGTGGAAGTATTGCGATTTTGAAAAATTTCGACTTCCGGTTTTCAACGGGAATACACGTTTTGGGGTCCCCTGAGTCCAAAATAACCAAGTCTCGCGAAATGGTCTCGTGTGTGTATGTGCGTGCGTGCTTGCGCGTGTGTGTGTGTGTGTGTGTGTGTGTGTGTGTGTGTGTGTGTGTGTGTGTGTGTGTGCGTGTGTGGGTGTATGTGCGATTGTGTGCGTGCGCGTACGTGTGCATGTGCATGTGTGTGTGAACAGACTAGCTCAAAAACTATAAACCGTGCGAACCTGAAATTGGGTATTTAGTATACGTATATGCCCGCGACGTGACAGCAAAAATTTCATCAAAATTGCTCAAAATTGCTTTTACGTTTTTTTTTTCCGATTTTCTCAAAAACGGCTCTAACGATTTTTATTAAACTGAGTATTTGATGTATTAATATGCCCGAGATGTTTTTTTGTTTCCTGTACAGTACCTTTGTTTTTGTTTAAATGGAGAAATTAACTGTCTCTCGTTACGCCTAAAAATAAGAAATGGCTAAATATGAGATATGATAAAAACCAAGTAAACATATAGAGGAGAAAAATGAAAAATATTCAGTTAACTCATAAAACACGTTGAGCCCATGCATGTGTAGTACGTCTTTAATGACAGACCATAGTTCATAATTAAAGCCATTCTGTTCATTTAATGGAAATTATTTGTTTCATGGTAACTAATTGAAATTGTCAACAAGTACATAGAGAATTATAAAATCAGATGACTTGGAGTATTTATGCTTGCATTGCCGAATTATGACAAGTAAAATCTGGTGCGTTCTCGCAACACACAACTTTCACTTACGAACTTACTTAGATTAGAAATTAATGCATTTTGTTGATTGCCACTTCTCAAATGAACAGAACGGCTTTAATTATGAACAATGATCTATCATTAAAGGCGTACTACGCATGCGTGGGCTCAACGTGTTTTTTGAGTAGACTGAATATTTTTCTTTTTTTCTCCTCAATATGTTTACTTGGTTTTTATCATATCTCATATTTAGCCATTTCTTATTTTTAGACGTAATGGGAGACAGTTAATTTCTCCATATAAATAAAAACAAAGATACTTCATACGAAACAAAAACAAACAAACAAAAAGGCCCCTACCCCATTTAAGCCCCCTCAGAACATTTTAATAATGATAAAGCTTATAAAGATTTGAAATTAATGCGTTTTGTTAATTGCTACTTCTCGAATGAACAGAATGGCTTTAATTATGAACAATGGTCTCTCATTAAAGGCGTACTCCGCATGAGTGGGCTCAACGAGTTTTATGAGTTGACTGATATTTTTCTTTTTTCTCCTCTTTATGTTTTCTTTATTTTTATCATACCTCATATTTAGCCATTTCTTATTTTTAGGCGTAACGAGAGACAGTTAATTTCTCCACATAAACAAAAACAAAGGTACTTTATAGGAAACAAACAAACTAGAAAGGCCCCAAACCCATTTAAGCCCCCTCAGAACATTTTAAGAATGATAAAGATTACCTGATATTAAAGAATATCAAATCTTCATTAAACATGACGAATTTGATGGAAATCATTAAAGCCGTTTGTGAGATAATCGAAAAAAGGTAAACATTGCAAAAAAAGTTATGAAATAAAGTGCCCCCTCCGTTTGACCAATTTTGATGAAATGTTTGCTATTACATCTTTAGCATATACATACATCAAATACCCAGTTTGATAAAAATCTTTAAAGCCGTTTTTGAGTACTTAAAAAAAACACGTGAAGATGATACTAAATTTATTAAGTAAAGTCCCCCCTCCGGTTGATCACTTTTGATGTAATGTTGGCTATCGCGTCTTTGGCATATAGGCGGGCGCAATCGACTATAGGGTGCGCTAGTAGCATTTTCAAAATGGCGGAAAGAACGGGGATAGACTTAGTTGATGTAATAGAGATAGTTGGTAATTTTAAGAGACCATTAATTGAAGGGCAGGCTATTCTTAATGCAAACCACATAATAACATGTGGAATAATATCTAGAAGTAAAAAAAACAGTTATTTTACAAGCCTTGTGCCTTCAAACTAGCAATTTTAAAAGACTGCCCCATCAAATAAAAGTGGAAATCAAATTTATTAATAATAATAAGCAATTTTCTTGTCATTTTACGTGTAAAGCTGGTAGTTCTGGTAAATGCAAACACATCATTGTAACTTTACTCTACGTTTTTCGGTTGGTAATAACATTAATTACCTATTCATACAATCATTGTTATGACAGCTTAGATTCTTTGTCATATTATTTATTTATTTGTCAAAACTTTCAGGCTTCGCTTTTAAAACTTGGAACAATCAAGCACAACGGATGTAAGACAAAAATGGGGAAAATTAAAAAAGAAAAACAAATATGACACCATGGTCCCAATGTTATTTGCATAAAACCAACATTTTGGAATAATAAAATGTCAAATACTAATATTTACCTCGATAAACATAGTCACTTTCTTTAAAATGAAGACTACATATCGTCATATGTTTCGAAACAGGCTTATCTATTCTTAATTTTACAATCCACTCTTTAAGAAGCTTTTTATTTTTTGGAAACAAATGGAATGACACATCTTTAGATTTTTTTGATGAACAATGAGGGACCGAGCAATACCTATTAGACATTTTTCCAATAATTTTTTGCTCAATCGGGTTTCAATTATGGAAAAATAAATTAAAAACGGCAAAAAATCCTATGAATCCCAGGTAATCGCACGGCTTCTATCCCCGTTTCTCTAGTTCCTTCTAGTTCCTCAAAGAAGCAGCACCGTCGCTTGCGCTCGCCTATACATACATCAAATACCCAGTTTGATCAAAATCTTTAAAACTGTTTTTGAGTAAATAAAAAAAAAAATATGAAAATGATACAAAAGTTATTAATTAAAGTCCCCCCTCCGGTTGATCAATTTTGATGAAATTTTTACAGTCATATATCGGGCATATAAATAGATTAAATACTCAGTTTAATCAAAATCGTTAGAGCCGTTTTTGAGAAAATCGAAAAAAACTTAAAAAGTTAATAAATAAAGTACCCCCTCCGGTTAATCAATTTTGATGAAATTTATACAGTCATATCTCGCGCATATAAATACATTAAATACCAAGTTTGATCAAAATCGTTAAAACCGTTTTTGAGTAAATAAAAAAAACACGTGAAAATAATACAAAATTTATTAAGTAAAGTCCCCCCTCCGGTTAATCAATTTTGATGAAATTTTTACAGTCATATTTGGGGCATATAAATAGATCAAATACTCAGTTTAATCAAAATCGTTAGAGCCGTTTTTGAAAAAACCAAAAAAAACGTAAAAAGTTATTAAATAAAGTACCCCCTCCCGTTGAGCAATTTTGATGAAATTTTTGCTGTCACATCGCGGGCATATACCTACACTAAATACCCAATTTCAGGTTCCCACGGTTTATAGTTTTTGAGCTAGTCTGTTCACATACACACACACACACACACACACACACACACACACACACACACACACACACACACACACACACACACACACACACACACACACACACACACACACACACACACACACACACACACACACAGACCATTTCGCGGGACTTGGTTATTTCGACTCAGGGGGTCCCAAAACGTGTATTTCCGTTGAAAACCGGAAGTCGAAAATTTTCACGATCGCAATACTTCCACTTACTATATATTTCATATATAGGTAAGTGAAAGTAAAAATCTTTTATTTAAGAATAAAATAAATTAGTGTTTTTTATAGAGCAAATGAAAACAAAAATAAGAAATGAATGTGGAAAAATGTGTAACTTTGAGAAGTGGCATTAACAAAACTCATTAATTTCTAATTTAAGTAAGTTGGTAAGTGAAAGTTGTGTGTTGCGCCCATGCACTAGATTTTTTTTTACGAGTGTAGGCAACGTCTGGTGTTTTTATAAAAAATTTCAAAGCAATATATCCAAAAGTAAGGACACAGGGACGAGAGAAACAAAAATTTCCATTAAAATTTTTAAGTAAAAAAATTACCAAAAATAATTTATTGCAATTGTAGATTTATCTTTTGTGCTTTGTTTTTAGGATAGGCTGATGGAGAATCAAATTCTTCACATTATGAAAGTTAAAAAAATAAGAAGAGTTTTTCAGAATTCTAACGTGAAAATAGGATGCATATGAAGATTTGGCAACAGCGCACGAGATCTATTACCATCTCAATATGGAATGGACTATAGGGTTCCTTTCAAATTATGGAAGGCATATGTTGATTCCTTATCTTGGTCATTGTGGTTCAAGACGACTACATAAGTGGAGGTCCCAATTATGAGGTTGTAATCTTCAAGCCACAATTCTTCAAAAAAGGTGACTGAAGATGACTGAGTAAGTGGAAATTCCACTTATAAGGTTGTAATCTTGCAGCCACAATCCTTTCTTTCCTAGCCGAAGGGAGTGAACCACACACAAATACCAAGGAAAAACAATAAAATTTAACATATTGTTATGTGTATGTCAAACATAGTATAAGTTACATTAAGTATAAGGTTTTTTGCACATCTTATTGTATCTTCCCATATTTATAACCTATTATAAAGAAAAATTAAATTTTCTTCTTCGTCGGCATGAAGCTTTTTATTTAGAATCATCAATTGTTTTAATCGATAGGGGGGGGGGGGTAATGTGATGATCCAAATATGAATTATTAGTTATTATTGTATGAGAGCGATACACATTTTATAGATTGATAATTATCATTATAATTTTATTATATAAGGGTCATATATCTTTCACTAGTAATTGAATAAAAATACCTAAAATATATAAAGGCTGGCTCAAATGAGCGAAAAAGTAGTTGGAATGCTGAGATTGTTGTTTGCTTTTATTCAATTGGATAGGCAGAGATATGTTGATAGTGAAATGCACATAGAACGCTATCTGTTATACTCCGCCAACCTCTATAGGCTGTAAAACAGTCACAGTTGCTGCTGGTGGCAAAGTAATCTTGGCGTGCCACTTACTGCTCATGTGCACTAGGCCTTAGATACAGTATCGAAAAATTTGTTTCTTAATATAGAATATTTAGAAAAATTTAATGCTTAATATCAAAGAGAAGACAAAATTACTATCAATACCTGTTGATCCAATCAGCCTACTGCTCTCATCAGAAGCACTGCTGTTAATGCTTGAATTGGAACCACCAACTTCTCTAGTTCCAACTATATTAACTTCTCGAACAGGTGAAGCATTTCGTTTAATAGTGTCTTCAATAAGTTGTCTTGCCATCCTGTGCCAAGGCAAATTATTATTTAGAAAAAGTCTATTAATCAATAACCATGGTTTTCCAAAGGTATAACCTAACCTGTTCTTTGAAACCAGAAAACAAATTTTAACCCACCCAGGACAGATTCAAACTGATAGGTTTGATATAAGCTCTAACTGACAAAAAAATTAGAGAGCTACTCAAAATATGTCCAAATTTTGTTTTTAGATTGTAGAAAAAATTAAATCAAGCCAAAAGTTTGACAATAAACAGTATCGTGGGTTTAAATAATTTTTATTAGACAAAAATAATAATTCACAGTTACACAAATAATAAAAACTCAAACAATTAACAATGTTACAAAGAGTATCAACTTGTAACGACACAGTAACACAAAAGCAACCATATGATTCGATCCCCAGAGCAAGACCAAAACTCCAGTCCCTTGAATTTGAACATTCTGGAAGCTTCTCCAAAAGCATAGAAGATTCGTGAACAATCACAAAACAGGTTATAGAACAGCTGGCAACTGTTCCAAAAAAAAAAGTCCAGAACTCTGTTCAATCATATTGTTTGTGTTTCACGTTACAATATAAATGTAATGAATCATAATAACAATAATTTAAATAAAGAACTTAACTACTGAATTACTCAACATGAATAGATATATTATTAAAAATGAATAAGTTCTTTATGTTTTTAATATGCTGAAGGAACTTCAGATTGATATAAATGTTTATATCAGCTGCAAAACTGCATGAAAGTAAGAATTTTTTTCATAGTGTAATAAGAATACATGAATGTTTGATATATGTATATATATTTTGTAAAAAATCAGTTTTAGAGAGTTCCTACTTAAGTCTTAGTGAATTGTTAAATCAAAAACCACTTCCTTTTTTTCTCATAAAATATATCAATTATAAGTTTTTTCATTAATTATTTTCAGATTAATACTTAAGATTTAAAATTATGGGTCTACTGTTAAGTTGGCAAATAAGTCCTTTCAGTTTTTCTGTTTATTTTTATTTCACTATGATACACTTCTTATCTGATGAGTTAATCCCTAGGGTGAATTGTTTATCCTGTTTATAATATGTTAACAACTATACCTGTTAACTCTTTTTAAAACTATCTCAGTATTGTGTTTGCTATTGCACTGTGAATATGGAAGAAAATATCATTCATTATCACCATATTTTAAAAAAGGTAAGCATGCTGCAGAAGCCCATGGAAAAATAAGTAGTGTTTATGGAGTTGATGCAAATTTCATTCAAGTAATTTTGACATTAATGATGCTCCAAGGTCTGGTCGCCCACATGAAAGTGAAACGAGCAATGTTAAGGCCATTGTTGATCCAAATTCCACCCAATCAGTGCGAGAGATTAGTAAATGTAGACTTTTTTTACAAAAGCTCGGCTATGTTTCAAGGCTAATTGTTTAGGTCCCTCACTCTCTAACAGAAGTGTTGGCAACTTGGCAACACGCATTTCTACATAAACGGCAACAAAATGACCCGTTTTTGAAAAGGTTCGTAACAAGAGATGAAAAATGGATCTTTTACCATAATGTAGTCCATAGAAAATCTTGGGGACCGAGTAGTGAGGCTCCAAGAAGAATGTCAACACACATAGTGCATCCAAAGAAGAGAATTCCTTATTGCTTTCCATCCTTGGATGGGACCTTTAGCCCCACCCTCCCTATTTAGCAGGCTTAGCTCCAAGCAGCTATCACTTTTTCTGGTCTCCCCCAAACTCCACGAATGGAAAGAAATTCCTAAAGGAAGAGGACATCAAAAACCACTTGGATCAGTTTTTTTAACAATAATTCTTAGACATTCTATAAACATGGCCTTATGCAGTAAGTGGAAAGATGGAAAAGTCATATTAAATAACAGTCAATATATTGTAGATAAAAATAAATGTTATGTCAATAATACTACTGATAATAATGCTAGTGATAATATTACCTGATAGTAATACTAATGACAATAATAATACTGAGGTTTATTTCACCCTGAAAAACCGAAAGGACTTATTTGCGAACCCAATAAATCATAATATTACTGGGGTTTTTACTGTAATAAATAGCTAGAGAAAAGATCATAAAAAACTTCTTACATTATCTTTGTTTCGTTTGGTCCAGTAATTTGGACAAGTCGTTCCTTTGCACCTGGGTTGACTGTGTGAAAAACAAACAAATTTATGAGCAAAGAATATTTTATTAAACATTAAATTTAAATAATATTAATTTTTATTAAGTAAATTGGAAAAAATAAAATAAAAGTACCAAGCCAATACCACTTAATACTCTATGTTAATTATTTCTAAACACGAAAAAAGCTAAAGTTGTTTATAATTTAACAATTAAAATGCTGTGAAATTCACTAAGCAAAAACTCTCACATAAATTTTAAAAGAGGTAAAAAAAAAACAAAAAAAAAAAAAAAAAACTGTTAAGATTAGTAGAAGGCACAAGAATATCTTATTTCTTCTTCTATTAAAGGGATACTTTCTTCTAACAAATCTTTCTCTTTTTATTTTGAGCTGATTTATTGATTATATTCCCCACTAGGATCAACATTTAATATTTATTTCTCAAAAGTCTTGAAGATAAATTACTCTGGTCAATCATGGGAGGCATCTAGATAATAGCAAAGTGTTCAAAAAAGAATCACAAGGTTGGGACATTACAAGGACTGGTATTTTTTTAATCAATACCAATATAGACTACAAAGTTAAAGGAGATCCTCATGCATAATTCCTGATAATTCCACCAAGGAGTAATGGGTAACAAATCTAGGACCAATAGCAAATTTGGTAATGTTTTTAATTTGCTGTGGAAGCAGATAGTAAAATTGCATTGGAATCAATAATAGAAGGGAAATGAGAAAATTGGCTTGAATGCAAAATACATTTCACTGGCGTTTAGGCAAAAGGGGTTAAGTCATCGAATGTGAAGCTTAAACAATGATTTTCCAAGCTGTTGAAAATCATTATAAATTCTTTTTGATTGTATTTTTTTTATTGCAGAATAATAAAAGAAACTATATTCTTTCAACTGAGACTGTAATAAATTATGAATAACAAATATATTATAGTCAATTAGGAATTTTAAGAAGACGATAAAAAAAATTTTTCTTAGGCCTAAACCCCTTTTTTCATTGCCCAAACATGAATGATTTATCATGGCTTAAAAAAAGAAACTTGTAATTACCTTTGTGTTTTACACTTTATTGTACTAGCTATTTCTATAATTTAATAATTTTATAAATTATTATTTAAATAAAAATGTTTATACTTCAACACTTATGTGGTCTTAAATAATTTTTATTGAACGAAAATAATAATTCGCAATGTCAGATAAACAATAACACTCAAATAATTAACAATGTTACAAAAAGTATCAACTTGTAACAACATAGTAACTTGAAGACCCTGTAGATCACATCGTTGATCCTCTACTTAATCATATAGGGTCCCTCCCAGTTCTTCTGCAACTTTGTGCAGAATCCTCGCTACCATCTGGGGTTGTGGAGCCAAACGAAGTCTTCTTCTTTGTACCCGCTCTGATCAGCTCTACTATAATAGTGTTTCTTTAAGAGGTCACTGGCGAGACAAAGGTTCTTGTGAACTAGCTTATGTGAGTATTCAATTCTTTTCTGGAGTTCAGACATATAATCTTGTCCAGATACATCCATACTGGGTTTGCTGCCAAAAATGAGGTCACAAGGTAACCTCATCTCTGGACCAAAGAGAACATTCGTAGGCATCTGTCTGGAGGATTCGTTTACTGTAGATCAGTAGGCCACGAGGAAGACTGTTACAATCTCGCTGATGGTTGGAGGCTACCTTGGAAAGGTATTTATGATGGTTTGGTTCATCTGTTCAACCATTCCATCAGACTGTGGATGGAGTGCCGTAGTTCTAGTTTTTCGAATTCCAAGTCTTTTGCAGACTTCCTGGAATAATGTGCTTTCAAATGGAATAATGTGCTGATATGAATGTAGTTCTAGTTGTACTCCGAAACGTGGGATAAATTCCTTTACCAGAACATCTGCCAAGGGAGCGGCGTATTGGTTAGGAACGGCCACATACTTTGAAAAATAGCCCACAAGGACCAAAAAGGACTTTTTTCCAGTGTCAGTTTCTGGAAAAGGTACTGATATGTTCATGGCTACTCTCTCAAAGGGACTCTCAGCAATATACTGCTGAATCGGTGTTAAAAAGCTGGTCCATTGCTTGCAGAGCAGGTGTTACTATTACGGCACCAATTCTAAACGTCGTCAGAGCAGTTCACCCAGTAGAACTTCTCGCGTACTTTCTGGGGTGTTTTCATCACACCCAGGTATCCTCCTTACACTTCATCATGAAGCTGATAAATTACCTCAGACACGCAGGCCCCCGGTATCAGAAGCTGCTTCCTTGATAAGCTGCCATCAATGTTCTCAAAAAATCTTTTGAGCAGGCCGTTTTCCATATTGAGGGAGTTCCATTGCACTCAATATGCCATTAAAACTGGTGATATTTCCTGCTAGGTCAGGTGACGATAGACCACTTTCTAATCTTGTATCTTATTGAAATCAGGATCTTTGTATTGTAGTTCCTGGATCATGTCAAGGGTCCATTCTTTGCTAACCATTCTTGGCTCCTTTGGTTCAATTCGGCCCAAGTGGGAACAGTTAGGGGAACATCGTCTACTAGACAGCGCATGTGCGTAGTGATACCTTAATCCGGGTCGGTGTTCAAAAGTTGCTGGAGCGTTGCAGAGGTCGAAGGGTAAAACTGTTTACTGCCAGAGTTTCGAACCAGTGGTAAATGCTGTCTTCTCCTTGTCGGCAGAATCCATTTCCACTTGCCAGTATCAGCTTTTCAAGTCCAGAGTAGAAGACAGCCTTCAGCAAGAGCATCAGGGGCCTCATCTATTCTTGGCAATGGATAACTTTCTTTGTCACGTTAAAATTCTGGTAATCTATACAGAAGTGGGTCGTTTCATCCTTTTTCTTTATGAGCACTACTGGAGAGGCCCATGGACTGTTCAACAACTCCACCAATCTGTCTCTTATCATCTCCTGAAGAGCATTCTCAGCCTTGACTTGAGAAAGACACCATGCAGCTTGACTAAAATGACTAACATCACCAGTAAATGCCACACTACGCTTGTTCTACCTGGCTTACCATATTCGGAACCAAAGACAGGACGATAGTGATTCCCCACATCCCTCGCTTTCTCCTTTTCATTGCTTCCTTCGTGCGAGGTGTGAGACATGCAGTCACGATTGTCTAACACCTCGCAGGAAGTTCCACATCCTCATCTAAGGTGACTTCCGAGCGTGCCAATCCTTGAATCAGCAAGAATAGCTCCCCCTACTGACGTTGACAACTAGCAGTTTTAGATCTAGACGGAAACCGCATTAGTTCATTATGTTCATGCCGAAAACCATGTCTTCTTCTATGTAAGCCACTAAAGCTGAGTGGGAGACACACTTTGAACCTAACTTCCCCGAATATCTTAGCTGCATCTCTTGTAGAGGTCCTCAGTCTCCACCTTGAGGGCGAAATCTTTTTCATGCCAGTCACATTCGAGCAGACAATAGTCTTCATAGCTCTGGTGTCTACCAACATGGTGTATATCGTACCTTAGACACATACAAACAACCGGCTCTGTGCCCAAAAGAGGCCAACACCACAAGAGGAGAGTCTTAAAGACATCAACTGGTAGATGTCGCCCACCAGGAGTCGACCCCTCTTAGTTTCCCTGGGATTGTGGCATGTTAGAAGAGGTACTTCTTGCAGGCACTCCTGACGTGTCTGAGCTCTCTGAAGCCCCAACACCGCCGCCTTCTCCGAAAATCAAACGTCTTCACAACTTTTAAAACCACCTCTTTCAGGTTGTTTAGGTTCAATGATTCCTGTTGCCCCTCGCTGCAGACTGTACTGTTCACACGGCCCTTGCATGGCCGCGAGAAGCCTCAGTAGCCGCTTCATACTCCAACGCAGTAAAGAGGGCATCCACCAACAATTTAGGGTGAGCAAGCCTCACCACTCTCTGAAGTCCTGCGTCCCATAGGCCATCGAAGAATGCTTGGACAGCTAAGCACTCCAACAAACTTTCTGGGGCAGTTGGATAAGCCAGTCTTACCATCCTCGCTACGTCCGCCTCAAATTATTGGATATTCTTGGCTGCCTTCTGCTTCCTGCTCTTCAGCTGGGACTGGTATGCCTGTTCGAGGTGGGCGTGGCCAAATCAGATCTCAAGTCGGTTTACTAACATGTGAAAATCAAAAGGATTGTCAGTATTGAGCGTTTGAGGGACATTTAGAACGTCGCCTCAGAAGACATAGGCTGGGAGGGCTATAGCCTTATCTCTCTGAGACCACCCATTAGCACTAATTGCTGCGTTGAACTGTTTAAGGTAATTCGACCATCAAAACGTACCAAGAAAAAGTGGTGGCTTTATCCTGGCTCGGCTCTCCGTGGCTAGGGGTTCAGGACGCTACTTGTAATGGCTGTGGGCAGAGCTGCTCCCTGATGGCCACCTGGGCCCCTTTTTCTAGGGTTCTTTTTAATGTTTCAACCTACTCTTTCAATGCTACGGCCCTAGCTTCTCGCTGAGGCATCTTGTCTTTCATTTCACAAGACAGGTTAGTTAACCAGTTATTTATCTCGGCCATTGGCTTGTCAACTTGTCATTCATTTCAGGAGACAAGTAGATGAATTTTTCATTTATTCCTCCAGAACATTTATCTCAACTGACAAGCTTGACTTAAGGCTAGCTATCTTTTCGTTAAGCTCAGCAGACTGGCTGTCCAACTTGACATTTAACACAGCCTTCAATGAGCTATCTTCAAATTCTATTATTTCAGAACCTAAGCCCTGACTAAAGTAAAACCCACATAACGGGACCAACAAGATCACCTTCGTTCCAGAAGAATCCAAACCGAGCTCTTCTATTTCCCTCATGAGTTCCGCTATTAAAAGTTCTCCAATACTTTTGTCTAGCATTTTTTTTTTTTTTTTTAACCAGTTGCAAACCACACTTGTTTAAACACGTCTGTTAAATCTCACCTGACACCAGTCTAACAAAATAATAACTAATGAATAACAATTTTAAATAGTTGGGGAATACGGAATGCATGATATGAGGAAGTGGATGGAAGAGTGAAAATTGAAATTGAGCTGGGTAAAAGTCAATAGATATATGTAGATCCCCTTTTGGACCTGTCAAAGCATCTGGTGTGTGAACCCTTTCAATGCCTTCATCTGAATAATGGCTTAAGCAGAGATCCGTGGAATATACCCCTTATATACCCTTTTAATTCTTCTTCTGTTCTCTCTTTCCAGTCTAGATCGTGCTCAACATTAGCTAAGCAGTAAGGGGTATTGCCTTATCTTTTAATTACTGTATACAGACCCTCGAATAGTTTCAGGAGCTTAGCGGTCTGTTTAGTCGGGCAAGGTCCATATCAGGACTTGATCTCCAATATGAAAGGTTGTAAATTATGGTTGAACCTCATCCTGGTGCGATTCCCACCTTCATTAATATTCTTCTTTACATTCCCTCAGAGATATTTGCTCTCTTTTTTTGAGCTTTTGATTTAAATGAGGTAGATATTGTCAGATGATTTTTTCCCAGGGCGTGGTTCTTCTACTTGGGAAGTGAACTTCTATAGGAACTGTGCCGATTGAGGTGTGGTATGTATTATTTATAGCAGTGTTGATGACTTTAATATATATTGCCCAATTTTTGTGATAATCGCCCACTATAAAAATTTCTTAAGTCTCTATTTACTCTTCACTGGCATTTCCCTGGGCATGTCTTACAGAGCAAAATACATTCTTGGCACCCCAAGATTCTAGTGTTTCCATCCACTTTTTAATAGTGAATTGGCTGCCTCTGTTCGTCAATATCCTTTCTGGGATACCATAAGTTCCACTAAATCGTTCTACGCACCTCAGTGCCGATTTTTTGGTGGCAGCGCGCAGGATGATTAGTTTATCTTACTAAATTTATCCATCATGACAAATATCTATTTTACCTCACTTGTGATAGTAATAAGGGGTCCTAAGATATCAGCACTCACTATCTGCAAGGATTCGTCCGCTTCAATGGATTTTTCTTCTGCATGGAAAATCTTATTGGGAAAATTTGAAATCTGGCACTGATAACACCTTCTTACTATCCTTATCACCTTGCTCGGTGTGTCAGTAATGTGAAAGTTTGGATTCACAGTATTAAATAGTTTGACCATACCGATATGGGCCAGTGTTTCATGACACTGTCATATAAACTCTTCAGCCATGTCTTCTGGAACTAATTTCGTGGAGGTTTATCAGTCTTCTGGCTGATTATGTATTTGCCATTAAATTTAAAAGTGTAATTTCCTTGGAAGTAACATTTATCGGCTTCTTCCCAAAGTAATCACTTTTTGGTAAAGCCTATTTCACATTTTTTAACTTTGTTTTTTTTTTTTATTGTTCCTCCCCTTCCTCGCCTTTTAAGCCTATTTCACATTTTTTAACTTTGTTTTTTTTTATTGTTCCTCCCTTTCCTCGCCTTTTAGGCTATAGGGGGTTTCCCTATAGCTTTTAGGGATTCCCAGGGATTCCATTTAGGGTAGAGATTCCCTACCCCCCCGCCTTTTAGGCCAGGGGAGAGGGTGGGGGATTGATGCGGATTATTATTCAATTTCCTCTGGCCCAGGTTTTGAACTTGCTATCTTCGGGTTTCCAATAGTCCGGGAGGCCAAAAAGGTGCCTGATTTGAAGAAAATTTTTGATCATATAGGCTGAAAGTACTCATTTCATAGACAACAAATGTGAACGTCTGCCACCTCAGATCGGTTGCCATCAAATTTTATAGGCGAACAAAATCGACATTTTCGAACTTTTTTCAATTTTTCGCTAATAACTCGAAAACGATTTATCGCATAAGTATTGCTTTGTTGATACTGGATTAGCTAATGTAGTATCAGGGGATTTGATAAAATATTCATAAAAATAACTACATAGACAGGTAGGTACTCGGTAAAATTTATCTTTTAATTTAACATATGGAAGATGGTTGTTTAATTAGTTCAAAATGGTTAATACTTCAAAAACCGAAGTCTTAGCAGTAACCACTCCGAATTCTTTCACTTTTTGATTTGTATTTGCATGCAGGGATTAGCTAATGTTGTGTGTAAGGAGCTTGTTTCAAGCTAAATTTAATGGTCTGCAACTTCTATCTAAAACATTTTTCATTTAAACTAGATGTTTTTGAGTTAGAGGCGTTAGAACACGGTATCCACCAAAATCGTAAAAATTACAGATTTTTGATGTACCGAACCCGGCCAAACCACTAAACTGATTTTAACTTCAAATATATCATTCTATTTGCAATAGTTTAGGCTCTTACAGTAAGAAAAAAGCAATACTTTGTGATCTGTATTTGCCAAATTATATGCGAGAAACTGAAATAAAATCCAAAAAAACTTCACAGATTTTAGACCACAAGGCGCTAAATACGTTCACGTTACTTAGTCTCCACAGGAGTGGGCTAATTTTAAAATTAATGAGATCGTTTTAAACTGAATTCGATATTCTACAACTATTACAGGTACCTTTTTTTATTTGTAGTAACCCTTTTGAAATTGAAGGCTATGGAACATGAGCCTAATTCATTTTTCCGCTAAAGTGGCTAAATTGACAATCGGTTTTGGCGAAAAGACTTACCCCATTTTAACTGTGAGTACCTCAGTCGATGCGAAATTAAATGCCCTTTCATTTTAGAAATGACAGAATTTCTTCTGCGATAAATTGTTTTCGAGTTATTAGCGAAAAATTGAAAAAAGTTCGAAACTGTCGATTTTGTTCGCCTATAAAATTTGATGGCAACCGATCTGAGGTGACAGACGTTCACATTTGTTGTCTATGAAATGAGTACTTTCAGCCTATATGATCAAAAATTTTCTTCAAATCAGGCACCTTTTTGGCCCTCAGCTCCCGGACTACAATCATACGCTTCCATGGGCAATGCGTATTTTTAACGCATTTGCCCACTCGGCCTTCCCGCTACCTTGTTTTTAACTGGTTTATTTGCAGATGTGCATTGGGAATATATGTGGTCGTTTTTCTGTCAATATTTCGGCTCAGGAAGTCCGCTATTATGTTATCTTTCCCTTTATATGAACAATTTTAAAGTCGAATTGTTGGAGAAACAGGTTCCATCTTAACAACCTATTGGTTGAGTTCCTACGGGTCTTCATGTAGGTTAGGGCATGATGGACAGTCATTATTTCAAAAAGTCGTGCTGCTAAATAGCTGATCAACTTTTTAATCGTCAAAACAATAGCTAACTGCTCCTTTTCGATCGTGCTGAATGATAATTCAGGTCCCTTTAGCACCCTGCTGGCGTAGGCTACTAGGTATAATTTATTATTCTTTTCCTGTAAAAGCTTTGCTGCTATGGCATATCAGCTGGCATCAGTTTGCAGGATAAAAGGCTTATTGAAGTCAAGGTTACATAGAAACACATCTTTTACAAATGAGACTTTTAGGACTTTTAAGGCTTCATCTTCCTTGTCGCTCCATTTCCATTGGCGACCTTTCTATAATAATAAGTCATCATCAACATAAGGTCTAATCCAGCCATTCCACTTCCCTCGGATTTGGGTTAACACCATACTTAACCCATTTAACAATACATTTAAGCCGAACGGAAGCCTCTTGAACTCATACATTCGCCCTTCATGCATGAAAGTCGTATACTTCCTGCAATCCTTGCTCAGTGGTACTTGAGAAAAGCTCTTGGTAATATTTTAAGATTTCTTCTATATTTTCCGATTGTTCATAGTCCACCCAGAGTTTGTTTTTCAACTTCAGGGTGTATAAGCAAATCCTTACGTGCCCTTCACTCTTATCGACCACCGCTAATGGGTTTAAATAGTGACTCTTGCTGGGTTGAATGATGTCATCCCTCAGCATCTTGTTAATCTCCTCACTTAACGCTTCTCTTTAGTGAAACGGAATAGGGTAAGATTTAACCCTGACTGGTTCTTCATCGGTCAGCCGCAAGTCATATTGATATCCTTCAATCTTTCCTGGACTGTCAGAGAAAACGTTGGAGTACTTAACCAAGATTTCTTCAGGTCTATAAGTAATATAACTGGGGACGAGGGATTGGCTCTCTTTTTATTTTTTCTACTTTATCTTTTATTCCTGTTATTCCTGGCGCAAAGTTAACTTTATATATCTAGCTGACACTAAGCCCTTCACTGGGTTTCATTACCAATTTCTCTTCTTCTTCCTCAAAATGTAGTCTTTTTAAACTGCCCGATTCAGTTTTTACTGGCAGATTGATAATTTGAAATTGATTTTGAAAATCCATGGGTTCCAGTGTTAGAAGTTCAGTGAATTCTTTACATAAAGAGGCAATACCCCAGTTTTAGTTCTCATTGATGGTGCTCCTCTGTGTATTTTTTCTTCTTCCTCTGAACAGATCTCTCTAACGGTGCTTATTCTAACCCAAGGAAGGAGTGCTTCTAACCCAAATTGCCCTAGGTGAACCCCATTTTCTTCCCCTTCTTCTTCCTCAAAATGTAGTCTTTTTAAACTGCCCGATTCAGTTTTTAGCATTAAATAATTTTCATTCACATTAATTTCTTTAACATGCCCCTCAATGAAATCATAGCCTAATATACAATCTTTGTATAATTAAAAAAATCAACATTATATTGCAATCCCGTAAAGAGGTGTTAACCAGGAACTTTTTCTTAGAGACGTGGAAATTCTTAAGCCCGATACACCTTCTCGTGAGAAAATATTCCTTGATTCTTTTTATAAAAGTCTTCATTCAAGCAAGTTACTTGACTACCCTTGTCTAATAAGGCTGTCACAGGGAATACTCCTAGGTTATTGATAATTTGTGGGCAGATTAGTAATTTGAAATTGATTTTGAAAATCCATTGTTCCAGTGTTAGAAGTTCAGTGAATTCTTTACATAAAGAGGCAATACCCCAGTTTTAGTTCTCATTGATGGTGCTCCTCTGTGTATTTTTTCTTCTTCCTCTGAACAGATCTCTCTAACGGTGCTTATTCTAACCCAAGGAAGGAGTGCTTCTAACCCAAATTGCCTTAGGTGAACCCCATTTTCGGCCCCTCTTGATTGAGCTCGTGGTTCTTTTCTCCTCATTTACCTGGATTTGATTCATTGGTAGATTTTCATGCAGCCCCTTTTGTCTGTAAGAACCTCGCTCCCAATTCCTGTAATTCATTCTTCTTATATTATTTTCTTTTGAAAACTACCTTCTTGATCCATATGCTTCTTCAGGGCTATACGTTTCTCTCTTTTGGGTATATCCTCCAGGCCTGTCCTCTACAGGGCCCTCTTCCTACTTGTAATTGGAGAAGAATATCCTTGCACCTTGGTTCTCTTGCTTTCATAATCTTCTCTCTTCCTATATCTTCAAATAGCTTCATAAACCTTTCAATATTATCAATTCCTTGGTAAATAACTATTTCTTCTATTTTCGGACCAACGTGGCGCCCTAGAGTCCTACAGATGTATTAATCTTCAAGTTTATTCGGACATGGCCGAGCTCGAATGACCATTCTACTGAAGTTCAGTTGGAGAAAGGTGAGATGAATTGAAATATTTTTCTTGGTTAAGTGCTTCATTTATCAGATTGTCATATTTAGGCCCTTGAAATTTTATCAAGAACTTATTTTTAAATTCTTGAAAAGTTGAAATTGTCATTACAAGCTTGTCATCTAACAAATGGTCCCTAAGAAAGTGTTCCATAGGCATTTATTTTTCATATTCCACCTGAAGGCGAGTGATGAATTCTGTTGGGATGTCTTTTGTTGTTAAAAAATTTAGACTTCTCTGGTAGTTGTGAAGGTAACCTGTGGTATAGTGGTTAGCATAGCAGCCTACAATACTAAAGGTAGCAGATTCGTGTCCTGCAGTGGCCCTAGGATTTTTTAAAGGAAGTAAAAATCCTTGGCTATGCCGTTCCTCGGATACGACCTAAAATGGAGGTCCTGAACCTGTACGATGTCAGGTACTCATTAAAGATCCCTATCCTAATTATAACTGGATTGGCAAAATTTAGGACTCCCACTGTAGCATCGTCCGATTAGCTTTACTTCTTTAATCATATCTCCGATCTCCTTTACTTCATGGTTTATCCACTCCTCTATTTGATCACTACGGTCATTACATGCTGTATGATGCTCCTGGCAGCTCAGTTCTAATCCATTTATCCTTTTATTAATTTCAGTTGTAAAATTATCTATTCTGTTATTGTTTTATCATTTCCATTACTGCCTGGTGATGTTTTCTTCTGTACCTCTTTTTTCTCTCTTCTTCCTTTTTTGTACCTCTTTTTTTCTCTCTTCTTTAATTATCTGCTCCTCTTTCTTTCTCTTTCTCTTTTCTTCCATTTTCTGTACATTTTTCTCTCTTCTTCCATTTTCTGTACCTCTTTCTTTCTCTCTTCTTCCATTTTCTGTACCTCTTTCTTTCTCTCTTCTTCCATTTTCTGTACCTCTTTCTTTCTCTCTTCTTCCATTTTCTGTACCTCTTTCTTTCTCTTTTCTTCCATTTTCAGTACCTCTTTCTTCCTCTCTTCTTCCATTTTCTGTACCTCTTTCTTTCTCTCTTCTTCCATTTTCTGTACCTCTTTCTTTCTCTCTTCTTCCATTTTTTGTAGTAGCAATAACACACCGTTATTCCCTTGTAGACTGAATAGATAAGAATTGTTTAACATTTCCTATTGTTTAACGCTCCTCCTTTTCTGGTTAGAGCATTGCGGAAGCCAAATTATCTGATTTTTTTGCTTGTACTAACTAAATTTATTTGCCATTCCATCTCCTGATATGGTCGTAACTCAGGTTCATCTTCTGACCGTTCTGTTCCCATTATATTCATCCCAATCAAATAACACCAAGAAGATTCTTATCTATTTAATGCAAATCACTATAATCATAGAGTAAGCTTTAAGCGCATTGATTTTATGATTAAATTTCTTAAAGGCATTAATATAAAAAATATAAATAATAATTTAATGAAAAAATTGTAATTCCATTGGAAGACCTAATTAAATAGTAATTTGATATCACCTCTTCCAAAATAGAATCACCTAAATGCCACATACAGAAATTATAAAAAAATATATATAATGGATCTTACTTGACCTTAGTCAACTAACCATAGTAAATTGGTTAGTTTGACATCCCCAAAAGGGATACCATTTAATTGATACGTTTCTGGCTGCCCGCTTTTTTAAGGCGGGTGGGGGAGGGGGGAAACGGGATACATGAAAGTAATGCATAAAATAGATATTACTTTTATTGGTTCCAGAAGGGAACCCGATTAATAAAACTGTATGATTATACTCGTATATTGGATAGGTACCAATTAACATTGGATTCTTCTCTAGGGATGATGTGTTTACCTTTTTTATTGGTTTTATGAAAACTGTGGCATGGAAGAGAATGGAAATAAAGAAAAAATAAATTGAATTCTGGCCATATTTAATTTTATTTACTAAGAGTGTAAATTATAAATACCTCCTCTTCTAATAAATCCTATATATATGTTTTAGTAACATAAAATGACACTTATATACTGGATGCCGACTAGCAGAGGGAACTATGTCAATATAATTTATTGGATGGTTGGCCACGCAATATTACATGTACCGAACACATATAAATTATCTATCACTTAGCTGTTGTGAAGGTAGTCCAGTTCTGTCCACTTCCTTCCGCTCTCAGATCACGGGCTCCGGCACTCCCCTTCCCAACTCAGCTAATTCCGCTTCAGGACATCCTTTGAAGAGCACACTTTTCACTCTCCCTCGACCCTTTGTACCTCTCGCACTTTCTGGCTCTCACAGAATTTTCACAATATCTCTCTCTTTTCCTTCCAAGGCTTCCATATAAATATCCTCTCCCCCACTCAATTCAGACATCCTCTGATTGGTTGGTCTATCTTAAAATTTCCCTTCATGCTATTCTACGTTACACTTCTCATGTTCTTCAGCGGAATCTTTGCCAGGGCAAAACTGGGGTTTATAGCACCAAATTTCTCCAAAGAGAATAACAATCTTTCCAGGTATTGTCATCGGTGTGGGTGTTGGCAGCATTATCAGTCTTCGGCTTTACTTTTTTGATTTATAACAACACGTTTATCGCCCCAATAACTTCCAAGGCGGTATTCCCAGCACCTTGCCGCATTTCTAGGTAAAACTGACCACTGGGTTTGGGCAAATCCAGTACTTTACATACTATCATTTTAAATTATTAATATAATTTACTTGCCATACCATGACAGCATCCACGATACATAGCAATGGGACGCTGATTTAATGTACAGTCATTTTCGCTGTATGATATTTGAACGAAATAAATTAATAAATAAACCTGAAGGAATTTTAAGGAAATGTATACATTTTCAATAAGCCTGGTAACCATTGAAGACCTCTCACAAAAAACTATGAAGAGGCATTATCTTAAGAGTGAGACATCTAGGGGAGAAAGGTTATTAATTTTTAAAAACTGGTTATAGATTACTGATCAAGAAAATCATTATTTCTTGTAATGGGGATAACAGAAGGAAGAGGATACTTCCTAAAAGTACATTTCTGTTTCTAAAAAAACCAAAAGTAGACTCAAAAACAGCTTGGGACGAGGCTTTGAAGTTTTCCATGTACTCATCCTTATAATCTTTAAGAGTAGTAAAGTGGCTTTCTAACATAGTCAGTAACATTGGATGTGTAGAAAATCCTAATGAATTATAAATGTTGTTATAAATGCTGGGAAAATTTGTTTCCAGTAAAATCAGGTCCAAACATTAGTAATTTTTTTATATATATATAAATGTGTATATAGGAGGTTTCAAAGATTCTTGAAAATAATCAGATTCGCCAACTAACAAATAGTTGGTTCCAAAGCCGAATTGGGTGGAACCATTGGACATAAGAAAAATATTTTTTGGGCAAGAATCATGAAAAAATGGTGGTGAAAATCGTAAGAAAAGGTAAAAAAATACTTTTTTCTTTTAACTTTAAATTATATTTTAATCTTGATTTTAATACATTTATAATTATAACTAGAAAGAAACCACATCCACCTAACAGCGAACCAACTTCCATTATACCAATTATACAAGTGTTGCTTTTTTTCCTTTTTTTTACGTCATTGTATTGAACCTGACACTGCATTGAATTTTAATGTTATCATAGGTTACTTTTTAAAATTTTGAAGAGAAAAAGTTTTTCAAAATGTACAAGAGGCAATCTCATTGATAATTTTCTCTATTATCATATTAATTTATCAACATATGTCTATGTACATATGTACTATATATGCATATTTGTAGTTATTCTACAAATATACATCCAGCTTCTTAATTCATTACATGTATTTAGTAATTTTCATGTAACTCTTCTGATTATTATGTTAATATTTATTTCCAGATTTTTTAAAATATACTTAACCCTTACGATATGAATGAATAAAGCCTTTTTTTTTTTTTTAACAAAGGATCCTTGGAGACTTAATAAGTAAATCTAGGGTGCAGGAGTGTCTTTATTGGGGAAACATTTGTTCAACCATTATCCATTTCGAGTTCTAGACACTCTGAGTGATAGTCCTCTGCTTTTATCCGTCTGTTATTTGGCGATATTTACTGTTTTATTTCATTAGTATTTCGCTAGCTTTGGTGTTGCTTTCGTCATGTCGTGAAAGTTGTTCACTGAGCAGTAATATAATTATAATTATCTCGTTTATTATTACCTTCATAAATCACATAATCTTTCATTACAATGGATAATCTAGCATTTTAATTTATTGAAATAATGGCATAATAGAATCATAAAAAGTAAATAATAGTAATAAGAAATAGTCGGAAAAGGTAATGAGGAGTTGAGGCAGTCAGCGGTGGATGGTGGCCTTACCTTGGAGAGGGTAAAACCCAGCCGACCCGCCTAGCTTCTCAGTACAACTTTCGTCCAGGGTCCTTATCTGCTAAAGGGTTAAATCAAAACATACATAAATATGTGGCCCTAATTTAAAATGAAAATCCGATTCCCACTTATTTCTGATATATACTCTCATTGTATGTACACTAATAATTATTTTGTTGGCTGTGACATCATACAACTGCAAAACCTTTTTTTTTCAACTACAATCTGATATAACTTTTTATCTGTTGAATGCATGGTCATGAAAATGGTCTCATTGTAATCAGAACATAGAATTCATAAAAAACAATACATAACTCGACATATTTGCTGCCAAATTTTTTCTTCAGTACCCGATTCATAGAACCCATATAAGGCCCCTACATGTACGGGTACCTTATTAGTGCTGACTCTGAACTTTCTAACACTTCTTACCACTTCTTATCTTACCACTAATACCAAAACTGAAGTTTCAGGAAGGTAAATATTTTGTTCTAATTCTCTGAGCGAAGCCGGTTACTGCGGCTAGTATGTATTAAGTTCTTCTAGGTGTAGTACTTTTTAGGATACTTTTTCATTATTATTATTTATAATAATAAAAATATAAAAAGTTTTTTTTTTAATACTATATTTGTAATTCCTGCAATTTTCAATGTTTTCTGGCCTTAAAGTCTGATAAGTCTCACTAGAACTAGTTGCAAATATTTTTTAATAACATGTGAAAGCAATCAATACTTTAGAATTTTAAATCAAGTTCAACAGAAAAATGCTGCAGGACAAATCTTGAAATTTTCAGCTGTTTTAAATTTAAAAAATTATGATTTTGGAGTTGTAAAATGTGAGTAAAAGAATGGGTGAGTAAAATAGATATTAATCATAATTAGTCATTTTTCAGAAGTTCTGGGAACCAAAAGATATTCAGTGAAACCTCGCTATAACTTACAGAGCTACAGGGTAAATGAATTTTTCTGTTATACATAGGCGTTCAAACAAGTTCAGGATGGGTTAAATACAAAAATATTTGTAGTAGATAGTTCGTTTAAAATATTTAATAATAGCTCAACCACCAGGAGGATCTCATAAATATATATTGATATTATAACTTGGAGCTTTCAGCTTCCAGCGCCATATTCATCTAAAAATACAATGAATAAAAAATATGTAGATAATATGAAAATTTATAAAGCTAACACTTTTATATAATACAGTTGTCATTCTGTATAATATTGACAATCTCATGCTTACCTGTTCATTCTCCTTAAAGTAGGATCGTTAGTGTATGTGAAATTTAAGGCCTTCCAATGGGAGATTGTTTAAGTGTTAATCTATCGGATATAGTAATGAACCATATCATTAAAAAGGCACTAAATCAATATAGTATAAAACCTCTATTAATTACAAAATATATTGACGACCTACTTGCTATTCAAAAAACAGCAGAAAAGCAATTATTATTAGATAATTTAAATTCCATCCATCACAGAATAGTTTTCACCTATGAAACTCAGAAAAACAATAGTATTAACTATTTGGACATGAGGATAATCCGGGAAAAACATAAAATATATTCAAAATGGTACAAAAAACCTATAACATCAGATAGTATACTCAACTACTGCTCCAATCATCCTAAAGCTCAAATTACTAACGTAGATTATAATCTTATAAAAAAAGCCATAATCTTAACGGATGACATATATATGAAGGAAACCAAAAAAGAAATTTTTAGAATTTTAAAAAACAGCTTCTACCTTAACAGGTTGATATCACAATTATGGTATGGTGCAATTAATAAATATAAGATCTCCCCTTCACTAATAGATGATAATAAATTGCAAAATAAAGTTCAGAATAATGGCACAGCAGATAAGATAGACAACTTTCCACGTTCAACAAATAAAAACCTTCTCAAACCACTTTAACACAATTTTTTAATAGAGACTCCAAAAATTATTAAAGACAAAGAACTAGAAACCATAACTCAGGACACCATATCTAACCCCGTTACTAATCATCAATATCAGAACACACACAAATTCAAATCTGTCACCTACATCGATAAATTAACATATAATATTAGAAATTCTTTCAAAAAAATTGATCAAAAAAAGTTGATGACTTCAAATTTGCTCTAAAGCTCTCTCATTCACTACGTAAATTGCTCACCAAAACAAAAGACCCAACACCGATAGAAAAAAAAGAAACCTCATACATAATATTCCCTAATATACGCCGAAAGCTCCATGTTATAATATCAAAATATATTTATGAGATCGTCCTGGTGGTTGTACTATTATTACAAAAATATTTTCATATCAAATTTGAGCGAAAATCGTTTGCACTATCATTTATCTTCTTAAATAATTCAACTTCCTTGTTTTTGAAGATGATGTCATGGTTTCATATGACCAAAAACTGAAGAAAGAAAGAATTACATAGTAAATATAATTACTGAAGAAAAAGCCTGTAGTGTAGCTCTGAGGGGGGAGGGGATTATAAAACAACTTTGCCTAACTAAGGGAAGATAAAATAACTTTGTCTAAATAAATAAATATTAAAAGGTTCCTCAAATTTTTCATACTGGATGATTCTCATATCAACATTTTGAAAGTAAGAATTCTGTTCTCTTCCATTGTACTTTTGATTTTTTTTAATTTAAAATTGAATTCTTTTTTAATAATTTATGTATGGGGAAAGGGTATGACATTTGAGTCGTAATGATTTTAAAAATGTATTATGTAAATTATATAGCTATGTGTTTCATTATGTTAAATTTCTATTAATATAATATATAGACTACAGAAGGCAAGAAATAAACATCTCACAGCTGCTTGTTTACAAGATACTGATTTAATATTGACAGTATGAATTGTACATATGATTGGTTCAATATTGATTACATGTTAATAACTTAACACTTGGGATACTTCATAAATTGTTATAATACATAATTTTTGTCCTTTCTAGAGAAGTGAAAGGTCCGTCTCCGGAGTGGAGGGATTCTATTATAGATAGCTTGAATTTATTACCTCTTGGTAGGGACTTTGACAAAATTGTCCTTTAACCCTTTAGCGACCGAATACGGCCGGGTCAGCACGGGCTGGCTGGACTGAGTAGTAGAAAAGTCAACTGTGCCCGGTGAACCGACTACTTTTTGACTCTGCGATCATGATTTTTTATTTAACTCCTTATATTTTGAAATTAAACTCACAGTAAGAAGCCGGAATATAGACTGAGGAACCTACAAGACTAAGAAGAAGGGTTGATGCAGGTAGAAAAGAGTAGGATTAGGTAGAAAGAGTAGTAGTAGGTTGCAGACACACAATGGAAAATAATATAGCCAAAAGTGGATTCGTACGACATCTGTTGTCAAGAAAAAATACTTTCGCTTGTCATGCAGACACCTAGATGGCTCTGGGAACTGAACTACTATTGTAGCTCACGGTCTAGAAACACTGGAGAAGCAAAACTGTTATAGTAGTCCATGGTCTGTGGAGCCCGCTTGACACTGGACTATTATAGTAGTCAATGGTCCCCATGGCACGGCACGCTCGGACTATTATAGTAGTTCACGGTCGCTAAAGGGTTAAGGGTCATTCCATGTCAAATCATCACACTGATTCAGAAACAATGTCTCAGTCAATGTCAACAATGTCTCACTTAAAAAGTGGCAATTTTATAAATTTCCAAAAATGGTTTGTATTGTCTTAATACATATAGCAAAATTCTATTATGGGATCTCAATGGGATCAGGAGATACAGGGCTTCAGAAATAAACATGTTTTGGGAATAATTTACCAATAATACCAATAATTTACCAAATTAGTAAAAAAAATTTTTTATTACCTATTTTGGTATGCAGTGTGTAGGACACTATTAAATTAATAAAATACAATGATTACTTTATAGTACCATGTTTGGAAACCCCTCTTTAAAAGAAAACTGAAGCTGATTGGTCTACAATTCGAGGGAAATCCCCTTTTTTCACAAGGTACATTACACATTTATAGCCAGTGTAGCATCTGAGTTGCTTGTAGGAAGTTCATTTGGCGGTTCCTGAGATATTGTATCTTTAGAATATAACCCATTTCTTGACTTCAGACTACCAGGCAGAGTAAAAAATTATCAAAAATAGTTTGCAATGATTTAATCCGTCTAGCAAAATTCTATCATGGGATTTCAATGGGATCAGATGTTACTGGGCTTCAGAAATACACGGTTTGTAAAAATACCAGAATTAGTATCATTTCAAAAAATTTTAAATAGTTTATTGACGGAAACAAGCAACACATTACAATGAAACAAGCAGTGGCTATTACTTTTATTTTTTTTTAATACTGGAAAGGTTTATATATACACTTACTATCAAAATCTAATATTATATGTTTTTTTTTTTGTTTTTTTTTATTGTCTCGACAGGCCCCTGAAGCTGCCCTTGGCCCTCTCAACTGCCCCTTCCCAAACATTTCGGTCAGTAGCATGTCTCATGGATACTCCAACTTTCCTCAAGTCCTCAGCCACTGAGTCCTTACACCTTCCCTTCGGTCTTCCACGTGGTCTGGCTCCATCCGGGGTCCCATAATATAGTTTCCTCGTGGCTCTACCTTCGTTCATTATGATAACATGTCCCAGCCATTTTAAGCGCTGAATTCGCACAAAATGAGACTCGGAGATCGTCGAAAAGGTCATAGATCTCTTTGTTCTTCCTTAAGCGATATGCGCCGTTCTCTCTAACTGGCCCCATGATACGCCTCAATACTTTCCTTTCAAACCTGTCAATCTTTTCGGCTAGGTTTTTGCTTAGGGTCCAAGTTGCACAGGCATAGGTCAGTATAGGACGGATAATTGTTTTGTATACGATCATTTTAGTACGTACACTAAGTAGCTTACTCCGGAGGAAATTTCTTAGGGCGAAATATGCTTTGTTAGCCCCCATTATATGGCTATGTATTTCTTCTTGTTCGTCCAGCCGGTCATTAACGATGGAGCCGAGGTACTTAAAACTGGATACGCATTGAAACAAGTATCGTCCCACTACATAATGCCTTGGAGGATTTATAGGTGTTTTCTTCCTCAGCACCATTATTTTTGTTTTTTCCTCATTTATGAATAGTCCCATTCTTTCAGCTTCTCTTTGCAACCCTTCACAGGTCTCCTTGATTGCCTTGAGGGATAATCCAATCAATGCTACATCATCAGCATATCCAAGTACTTGAGTCGCCTTGCTGAAAATGGTGCCCGACTGATTAAGCTCTGCCCGATTCATTATAACTTGGAGGGCGATGTTAAATAGAAGTGGGGAAAGGGGGTCACCCTGTCTAACTCCTGACTTCACTGCAAAAGCTTGGCCCAGCTTACCATTTATTTTCACTCGACTCGCGCTCTCATTCAAAGTACAAGCTACAAGTCGGATTAGCTTCGGTGGAACTCCCATCTCTTCCATTGCCAGGTAGAGCTCTTTCCTAATAATGGAATCATAAACTGCTTTAAAGTCTATGAAAAGTATCCATATAGACTTGTTGAATTCTTTCATTTTTTCCATTATCTGTCTCAAGAAAATATCTGGTCAATAGTTGATCGATTCTTCCTGAAACCCCCCTGGTAGTCACCCAAACGAGGCTCCACAAAATCCACAATACGGTTATATAAAACAACAGAAAAAAATTTATAAGCAGTATTCAGGAGCCTAATTATATTTAAAGTTAACAAATCAGTTCATAGAGACTTCAATCGTTGGAAGATACCCACACATTTGTTGTTCACATCACTGTCTGGTGAACTGTATGTTCGGGTAGTTTCTGTGATGGGTTTTACTTTACATATCACATCTGCAAAAGGTTTCTACAGTGTATCAGGTAGAGTGGGATTTATAAATGAGGGTGACGGACCTGAAGGATGGAGGAATATAACTTGCACTTTACTGGAATCTTCATCTTTATCCACAACATAACTCAACCACTGTCACCATAGTGTGATGTTACTTAGCCACCAGTATCTGCTGTATTTCCTTTACAACTGGAAATATTATTAAAACAACTGCAGAAGAAAATAATTTCACATTTACTTTGGTTCCGCAGTTGAGATGTATGAAGCATGAAATTTCTGGGTGCCTGATATAGTTACCGCTGAATTGTTCTGGTTGGCCAGTTGTTCTTCAGCTTTGATGTATTCTTCATTGTTTGCAAATACAAAGTCTATGTTAGATATGTTCTGATGTGACCATTCAAGCAGTTGCCTTGCATCCATAATTTGGTCCTTGTAGGCTTGCTCTGCCTGGTGGTAGTCTGAAGTCAAGAAATCGGTTGTGTTCTAAAGATACAATATCTCAGGAACCGCCAAATGAACTTCCTAAAAGCAACTCAGATGCTACACTGGCTATAAATGTGTAATGTACCTTGTAAAAAAAGGGGATTCCCCTCGAATTGTAGGACAATCAGCTTCAGTTTTCTTTTAAAGAGGGGTTTCCAAACATGGTACTATAAAGTAATCATTGTATTTCATTAATTTAATAGTGTCCTACACACTGCATAGCAAAATAAGTAATTACAATTTTTTTTTTACTAATTTGATAAATTATTCCCAAAACATGTGTATTTCTGAAGCCCTGTATCTCCTGATCCCATTGAGATCCCATAATAGAATTTTGCTATATGTATTAAGACATTACAAACCATTTTTGGAAATTTATAAAATTGCCACTTTTTGAGAAATTTAAATTTTGAAATGTAATTAAAAATTTCCAATTTTTTAAAAGTGTAACCCCTATCTTGTGGCATATCATATTAAAGCTCCATTTAACATCTTTAAAGTGAGACCACTCCTAGGTTTATATCATCACTGGTTGCCAGCCTGTAGGCATCCAAAGTTGCCAAAACCTGAAATGTTTTCATAAAAATTTAAATCTTTAAAAATTAATGACTTCAAAAATAATTTTGCTACATAACTGAAATTTGGTATTTTTTCATAAGTCTATGATATATTGCTGCATGCCAAAAATAATGAAAATCTGAGGCATCATATCTGAAAAGTTCCCAAAATTGTGTTGATTTGACATGGAATGACCCTTAAGAGGAGTTTCCGCTATAGATAGATGTCCTTTAACCCTCGAGAGCCCACACCAGCAGCAGTTACACCGCACATCCGAGGAAGAGCTTTATCACATGATGTAGGGTGGCGTCACTTTAACCAGATTTTAGGGATTCCTCGAGAAGACACTTGGGGGCATATGGCCTTTTTTTGGTGTTCAGATGCAATCCTGCCTTCTTTAGTGAAAATCATGTTTGCGGCATCTACAATGCTACGCGGGTAGTCATGAAAGTAATTGTTTTAAGGATATTTTTGGGAATCGATTTCAATTGTTTTAGAAACTAATAGGATACGTATGATAGGAGTGTTTGTTTATTTTTAGGAATGGCCAAGTATATAGAACCCCCGAAAAATTTTTGGGACTACTGAGGGAGAGTGATGAACAAGCAGATAGTAATATAGATAGTAATGAAGAAGAAATTATTGAGAAAAATAGTTAGAACAGTGATTCTGAGCAGTCATTATTCATCACTGATTGGTGGGAATGCAATTCAACAGACGCAGAATTTGAAGTGTTCTTAGGAAAAGACCAAGAAACAATATGTTTGAATAATCCTGTTGTTCAATATTGTTGTATTCAAACAAAATATAAAAACCTCATACATTTCAGTGGTCTTACAAGTTTTTGTGATGATATATATACAATACAAGAACAGTACATAAACAAGTTTTTGTGATGATATATATACATATACAAGAACAGTATATGAAATTCAAGATGAGATACAAAAAAGTGATGCATTCCTAAAATTTAATTAATTAAATTTATTTATAAGGACAAGAGACTTGTAATTTATAGGAATTTATTCTTGAACATATGGATATGATCCTGAGAAAGAAACTATCTAAACAATTACCACTGCTAGAACTGTATGGATATTTTAAAGTGAATGTATAGGTAGGTATGTGACAGTGCGGCACTAGCACTGCGGGTGGGTACTGATGTGACTCCTTCTGGCGCGGGCTCCCGAGGGTTAAGAAGAGTTAATAGAATTCAGTAAGCTTATATTGAATTCTGCCTTGAATAGATATATAAAAATAATTTAAACACTGATATACATATTTCAAATTAAACTAATAAATAAATTCTTTCTTATACGCACACTAAGTTATTATAAAAATTTATCTAGCGTGAAAAGAATTAGGAGTTATGAACTGTTTTAACCACTATAGTGTTTATTTCCTCACTAATTGTTGAAAAACGAATAAACTTATAAGAAGCTGTTACAGTTTGACAGCCATGGTAAAACAAACATTTCATTACTATAAATCCGGTAAGCAAATATATTAAAGGGAAAGTCAATTAAGCAAAAAAAATGAAAGTAATTATTCTGATTAATAGAATTATCACTTCAGATAGTAACCATTTTTACAGGACTATCAATAAATAAATAAAAATCATGCAAGGAAAAAAAAAAAATGAATTATGGAAATGGCAGAAAAAGCACGCATAAACGAATTATTTGTTACATTAATGTAAGTGTTAAAAGTAACTAAGCCCATAATTAACAATGAGTCAAATATTAGTTAATAGTGGAATATTATTAAGACTTGCAGATTGATAGGCTACGAACATTTTACCTCTCTGAAAGGAGATGACAGTTTCACTAAGTTCTTCAATCATGTGAACTCTTCTGCCTTTGATTCCCATCACTATCACACACAATACATATTACAACACCAATAATACACATCAGGAATATAAAATTACCTTTCCTGTTTTCTTTTCTCAGTTCTATAATTTTTTATTCAGAAAATAATCCTGAATAACTAATGTTTCAAAACATTAAAAAAATATTAAGTTCCTGCAATACTAACAAGAAATGTAGAAAATCTTATGATTGCAGACGAATTTCATTGAAATCAAGGAACAAGTCATATATTATTAAGTTACAAGTGAAGTGATTTATAGGAAAGATTTCATTAAAAATATGAATTAAATCGTACGATCTGTAAATAAAAATCACAACTAAATCCTATGTTTTTAAACTATTTAGTTTAAATATGAATTGTATTTAAACATTTAATTGTTTTGTATCATGTTATGTTGACCATATTTATAATTATAGTACTTAGATGGCTCTTCTCTGTTTATACCACATTGCCATTCACCAAATGTCTATACTAATATTAAAAGAAGAATGGGAACCTACGATTTAAATGTGTTAATCTTTAATGCAGCATTTGAGTTGTATTTCTAATTTTGCTTTTATTTATTTCTTAAAATATCCTTAATAGGCCAAAAAATTTGTCTGATTGCATTTGAGTATATCAACTCATAGCAACATTTGACTAATATTTGGTACTAGTATCGCTATGCAGCTTCTGGGCGTGGCCAATTTGGTGCCGTTTAGTGAGGCCACGATCTTAACTGTAAAGGAGCCTTTTGGGGGTTTACTTATCTCTGAAGAGCAAGCGTAGCGAGTGGGAGTTTGAGGCTAGGATCTCATAAAGTTGATCAAACTCCTATTTAACTGAGGACGTGATTGAAGTAATCACGGCCACATAACCTCACAAAATAGGTCACGCCCAGAAGAAGTTATTCATTGCAACATCGCGGGCATATACCAACCTCAACTACCTAATTCCAGTTTCATACGAATTATTATTTTTATGCTAGTCTGACCACATACACACAATTTTGCGGGACTTGGTTACTCAAGGAACCCCAAAAGGTGTATTACCGCTGAAAACCCAAAATTATTTTTATTATCGCAATACTTTCCCTATATATTCCATATATATATAAAATAACATTATATATTATATATTATTATTATTAGAGGATAAAAATAACATTGTTACATTTAATAAAGAAATTAATTAAATATTAAATAAAATAAATAAATTAAATAACAGATATTCTGCTTAGTGACGATTCTTAAGAAGTTGTATATGTAGAGTATATGCAGACCATTTAAGGGCTATAAAAATTTAGGTACCATAAAAAAAAAATAAAATAAAATAAAATCTTTAAAAAATACTACCTTTCCCAGAATCGGAATTCCTTATAACAATTTCATCTTTACAGTAATTCTTCCCTGGAATTTTAAGAGGGGAGCTGTATTTACCAGACGATTTCAGCACTTCTCCTGGCCCGAGATATTGTTGTTCACCATCAGATAATGCTTCACCACATGGTTCACCATACTAAAAATAAATATTAGCTATTTTAGGATTTGTCTAAAAATAACATGAAATGGAAAAACAATTATCCAAAACACTAATTTCTATATTAAGTTTGGTTATTTATTTTAAATACTTAATAACTAAGGTCTTTTGTCAAGATTTAAAGAATTTTTCCTTAGCTCCTTCTAACATTTTGTAAAGTAGGTTGTATTTCTTTAGGTAATCAATTATTTTCGTTCTTGGAAATAACCTTCTTGTAGCAGGCATTCTTCTAGAATATGTCTAAAGTCAGCTGTGTATGGAATATTTCAAGTTTTGGTGGTGTAGTTCAGTCCATAAGAAAATCGTGTATCAGTTGTGTATAGCCAACTCTGTCTGGTAATAAGTACTTCTCCACTTCCACAATTCCTGATGGAACTTTTCCAGGATTTGTTATCTTTTCAAATTTTTTATAACTTATTTGTTGAAGACTCATTAAATCTGTTGTGGTGTGAATATTTTTTTACTGAGGGTTAGGCTGCTTCTTTAGCTGCTTTATACCCCTTAATTCTAAAAGAGTTGTGGTATCTATATTACAGTTAAGTTCTTGTTAATGTTCCTTATCATCGTCAATTTGGACTAAGCATTCTTAATGATGGGATTTCTAGATCCATAAATGGTGGTGAAGTGCTAAATTAATGCCGAAGTATTCCATGGTGAAGTTGATGGTTGATGATGGAATTTAATACTTTCATGATATAGCATTCAGTAACAATAGAACAGCATGATTGTTACTTTTTGAGCCATCTCTGCAAACGAATATACTCTTGTCATGATTGTTTTTTTTGTTTTTTTTTTAAATTATAGTAAATAAGTGAATTCTGATGCACTATGTTTCTATATTTATGGTGGCTTACTAAATTCCTTGGTAGTTATTTCCAGACAGAGGACTTCAGTGAATCTTTTTCAGGTTGTTATTTTTTTCGGTTACCTGTCATCAAGAAGGTGTGACAGTTTCCATGACATCCTCTCATCACTTCTTTTAAATTTTGTATAAATGTTTCAAGTGAGTCTTTTGTCCAAGTAAAGGCATAGGTAGTATGAATAGTTTTTTAAAGATACGTTTTTAATTATTACTTAGGTGGGCATAGAGAAAAACTCATAAGATTAGATTCCTTGGCATTTACCTTATCCATCTTACCTAATCAATTTTCAATTTCAAATAGATGTTTTGATAGGGCAATTAATGCAACTTTGAGAGGATGGAATAGCTGTGTTGTAACATCTCTTTCAACGTTAAATTAATTTAGTAAATGATAGTGCAAACTTACCCAGTCGGTGTGGGAATGAGTTCTCTCTCAACGAGTTACCACTTAACGCACTACTAATTATCAAAAATAAATTTTACAATATAGGTATGAACATCAATATATTGTTAATATGAACAAAATATTTACAAATAACAACATTATTTTAACTCAAAATTCTTACAACAGTTTGAGTACATTTTTCCAAAACCTAATCAAAACTGTTTAACCTTCCTATCTTTTTCTCTTTTTAATTATCTCCCACCTAATCCATTATCACTTATCAACACTATTGTCTATTGTGACATTCTCCCCTCTTCCTGGGGAGAATGTCACAATTCTTCGTTATCCTTATGTTTAGTTACTGCCCCCGCAGATGCCTGTCTTACTGGAAACAACAAGGTGAATTTTGTGAAGTAATCGGTCACCATCAACAAATACTGATCGGTTTGGATGAAGGAGGAAATGGTCCCATGTGATCTGGAGAAACTACCTGCCACAGCTTTGGAGGTTGGGGAAAAATGCCCATCAATCCTGCGGGGGCTTTCTGTTCCGGCTTCATCGTTTGACAGGTGGAGCACTTATTCACAAATGTAGTGACATCTTGGATCATGCTAGGCCAGAAATAATAAATAGCGATTCTATTCTTCGTATTGTTCACCCCCATATGCCCTGAAGTCGGGTCTTCTTGGTATTGTTAGTTGGTATTAATGCCCTCTAGCACAATTTGGAGAGTCTCGAGGTGTAATTGGAAACTTGGTGTGACTATAACCACGTCATCCATGTATACAAAAACATATGGTTCCAGTTCAGGTCAAGGACCTGGTCTATCAACCTTTGCCAAGTAGCTGGAGCATTATGAAGACCAAAAGGCATCCTGTTAAACTAAAACAAAACACGGCCAGAACTGTGAATGCCGCATTTTCTTTACGGTCTTCTGACAGCTCAATCTGCCAATAAGCCAATTTTAAATCTAGCGTGCTGAGATATTTTGCATTTCTCAATCCATCTAGGATATTTAACAAATAGGGTAATGGATAGGCGTCTTTCTTGGATACCGCAGGCATCTGAAATCTACACAGAACCTGTAAGATCCGTCAGGCTTTCTAACCATTACAACAGGTAAGGATCAGTAACTGCGACTTTTCTCGACGACACCCATCGCAATCATCTCATCCAATTCCTTATGCTTTCTCTGAAAATTGCGGGTGATACGGGATAGTATCGCTGTTTTATTGGTGAATGATCTCCTGTACCAATTTTATGGGTGTAGTTCTTAACTAATCCGATCTTCGGTCCTTTTTGATTAAGTTGTTGATCTAACAACTCTTGAAGTTGTTTTTTTTTCGTCTTCTGTAAGAAAATCCTTCGATAAAAAAGAGCTAGCAACGGTACAGTTTTTAGTTAGATTGGAATTCGTGATCTTCCAAATATTACAATATTACGATAGGTTAAATGATAGTCAGGATTTTCAGTTTACAATGATTTTATTGTGGTAAGCCAACGTTTTGATCCAACTTGTGGATCTTCATCAGGGCTACTGAGTCCAGGTGGATACTAAGACTAAGACCAGTTATAGATATAGATATGATCTGAGTTATAGAGAAACATATTTGCCACCAGGGATTGGAACAAATATTTTTTCGTATTCCATGTATTTGATTTTGTTTTCATCAATATGTTTCTGATTCTTCCTATTGCAATATTAGCTTTACTTTTGAAATGGTTTGTTACCAGAAGGAATTTACCACTAGAGGAGAAAGGAACGCCTAGATATGTAAAATGGTCGTTATTTTCTATTTTCTGGTTTTCGTAGTAAAGCTTGTTTTCTTTTTTATTTCTACCAGCTTTGCGGAATTTAACAACTTTAGTTTTCGCAACATTCAATGTTATTCCCTTTTTCATGAAATAATCTCCTATCATCTGTAATTTTTCCTGGGCATCATATCGAGACGTTGCAAAAATCGCCATGTTGTCCGCGTACTGTAGTGAAATGATTTTTGTATTTGAGTCTATAACAATTTTTTTTGCTCCATGGTTTTTTAAGAAACCATCTAAGTCGCTAATATACAATAGAAATAACCATGGAGAAATTGAGTCGCCCTGAAAAAGTCCCTCTGTTATTGATATACTCTCCGATAACTGGTTGTTGACGCTTATTTTGACTTTGGCCAATTGATAAAGATTCTGGAGAATTCTAATTATTTTGCCACTTAAGCCAATATTGTGTATCATAGCTCATAATTTTTCATGTTTTACGATGTTAAATGCTCGCTTCAGATCCACGAAAATAACTAATAAATTTCCACCTTTTTCATTAATTTGATACCAATTAAACTCTGAAGTATAAAGATGTTATTTTGACAGCTGCGGTTAGGTCGAAACCCGGATTGAGTTTCCGGAATTATATTTAATTCTTCTGCCCAAGTCGTCAGTCTATTACCTATTATTGCAGTAAATAATTTAGTTATCACGTTTAATAGTGTGACACCACGGTAATTTGTCGGGTCATTTGTGTCCCCCTTTTTGTACAACATTTTTACTATGCCTTCGGCCCATTCACAGGGTAACTTTTCGGAGTGAAATGCTTTTTTAAATATCATTAGTAGGTAGCTTTCAAAAGCTTTTTGAGTGGGTTACTTTTCTAATAGCTGAACTTAGGGAAAAGAAACCATATGGTAGGTTACTATCTTCTGCTCATATTGATAAAGCCTCTCTACAACCCACTGATGATCTAAAGTCCACAGAACAAGCATTTAGGGATATAAAAGCATATAAGTGGGGTCTACAGTTCTCGGGTGATTCCTCTGGCCCTTCGTTGAGTTCTTTTCTGGAAAGTGTAGAAGAGTGAATAATAGCGTGAGGTATAACTCAGGGAGAGTTATTTCGAACAGCGAGAGACCTTTTTATTGGGTCCCGACTGTAGACCCCACTTATATATGAACCTTGAAAAAATCCAAATAGGATTTATAAAATCTATATACTGGCCACAAAATACACCGAACCATCATATTAGGTGTGAAACAAAAACCAAACCAATTAGTAGCCATGTCTTTAAAAGAATGTTGATCTGGTTAAACAAAGTAACTCAGATGGATACAGAGAGACTTCCGAAGAAGTGCTTAAATAAAATGGCTGAAATGCACAAAAACATGAATAACAAATATGAATTCAATTGGGTGAGCCAACTATCAGAAATGTTCAGAATAATTGGTAGGTACCAAATTTTAATGAAATAAACCTTTCAAAACATATAATAAAAACGTTATGTGAAAAATGGGACAATAATATAATGTCCGAAGACTATAATAGGATTTATAACACAAGATATAGTATAATACACCGATGTTTAACATCATTTGATTCTGATGAAAATTATTTAAATTTAAAAACATCCTTAAATAAATTAAGATCAATTAGTCAACTTAGGATTTCAAGTAAAGACAGAATCAAGATAACAGCAAATAACAACACATATACAATAAAAACCGACGAGCTCTGTAGTACATGAACAACACATGAACAAAATATTTACAAATAACAACTTTTAACTCAAAAGTCTTAAAACAGTTTTACCACATTTTTCCAAAACCAAATCAAAACATTGTGTAACCTTCCTATCTTTTTCTCCTTTTAATTATCTTCCACCTGATCCCTTATCACTATTGTCTATTGTGACAGTGTCACCAATTAAGGGATGTTTAAAGGAATGGTAAAGGAAATAGCGGAGAAGGCTTACACTACCTTGTGGCTAATGGAAGAAATAGAAGAGTTTAAAAGGAAGTGTAACAAACTGTGTGTAACAAACAAGGAAGTGTAAACCAGGATCAAAAGACTTAGTCAACCCAGCAAGCATCCTAAAATTCACTGACAGTATAAAAATACTAATGTAGTACTCGTACCAATTTAGGCGCACAATAGACCCACGGTGGTCGAGGTGCATAAAGCCGTGGAAAAAAAAAAAAAAAGCATTGATAGTTTATATTTTACTGGAAGACTTTTTAAAAATTCCTTTTGGTCTTTTATTATTCTAAATTTGTATTACAGTGAAAATTCATTCATTCACAAGTATTAATAGGATTAAGTAGCAACAGACTAAAGCCAGTAACAGTGAGGTGGCCAAAGTAAGAAGTGCATTCTGACATTATTAATTATTCTGACGAGATTTTAAGGAATCGATATATTGTATAGTTATAACATATATTTTGGTATGTATATAATGAGTATAATGTAATATAGGATTTTAATTGATAAATGTTTATGTTCCAAATTTTATAATTATTGTAAATTAAATTTTTTTTAAAAAGTTGTAAATATTATGTAAAATATTGTTGCAGTACACCTGAAGATGAGGCAATTAGCCTCGAAACGTTGTGATGTTTTAATGTATTAAAAAATCTGGTGCGTGCGCGCAACACACAACTTTCACTTACCAACTTACTTAGATTAGAAATCGACGTGTTTTGCTAAATATCATTTCCCAAATTCACACATTTTTCTACATTCATATCTTATTTTTGTTAATCGTTAAAGCCGTTTTTGAGTAAATAAAAAAACCACGTGAAAATGATACAAAATTTATTAAGTAAAGTCCCCCCTCCGGTTAATCAATTTTGATGAAATTTTAACAGTCATATCTCGGGCATATACATACATCAAATACCCAGTTTGATCAAAATCGTTAAAGCAGTTTTTGAGTAAATAAAGAAAACACGTGAAAATGATACGAAATTTATTAAGTAAAGTCCCCCTTCCGGTTAATCAATTTTGATGAAATTTTAACAGTCATATCTCGGGCATGTACATACATCAAATACCCAGTTTGATCAGAATCGTTAAAGCCGATTTAGAGTAAATAAAAAAAAACACGTAAAAATGTTACTAAATTTATTAAGTAAAGTCCCCCCTCCGGTTAATCAATTTTGATGAAATTTTTACAGTCATATTTCAGGCATATAAATAGATGAAATACTCAGTTTAATCAAAATCGTTAGAGCCGTTTTTGAGAAAATCGAAAAAAACCTAAAAAGTTATTAAGTAAAGTACCCCCTCCCTTTAAGTAATTTTGATGAAATTTATGCTGTCACATCGCGGGCATATACCTACACTAAATACCCAATTTAATGATCGCACGGTTTATAGTTTTTGAGCTAGTCTGTTCACACACACACACACACACACACAGACACACACACACAGACCATTTCGCGGGACTTGGTCATTTCGACTCAGGGGACCCCAAAACGTGTATTTCCGTTGAAAACCGGAAGTCGAAATTTTTCACGATCGCAATACTTCCACTTACTATATATTTCATATATAGGTAAGTGAAAGTAAAAATATATATATCAAAAAGGAAGAATGAATTTTCACTGTAATACAAATTTAGAATAAAAAAATCTGGTGCGTGCGCGCAACACACAACTTTCACTTACCAACTTACTTAGATTAGAAATTGACGTGTTTTGCTAATAATCATTTCCCAAAGTCACACATTTTTCTACATTCATATCTTATTTTTGTTAATCGTTAAAGCCGTTTTTGAGTAAATAAAAAAACCTGTGAAAATGATACAAAATTTATTAAGTAAAGTCCCCCCTCCCGTAGATCAATTTTGACGAAATTTTTACAGTCATATCTCGGGCATATAAATACATCAAATACCAAGTTTGATCAAAATCGTTAAAGCCGTTTTTGAGTAAATAAAAAAACCTGTGAAAATGATACAAAATTTATTAAGTAAAGTCCCCCCTCCCGTAGATAAATTTTGACGAAATTTTTACAGTCATATCTCGGGCATATAAATACATCAAATACCAAGTTTGATCAAAATCGTTAAAACTGTTTTTGAGTAAATAAAAAAAACATGTGAAAATGGTACAAAATTTATTAAGTAAAGTCCCCCCTCCCGTAGATCAATTTTGATGAAATTTTTACAGTCACATCTCGGGCATATAAATACATCAAATACCAAGTTTGATCAAAATCGTTAAAACCGTTTTTGAGTAAATAAAAAAAACACGTGGAAATGATACAAAATTCATTAAGTAAAGTCCCCCCTCCGGTTAATCAATTTTGATGAAATTTTTACAGTCATATTTCGGGCATATAAATTGATCAAATACTCAGTTTAATCAAAATCGTTAGAGCCGTTTTTGAGAAAATGGAAAAAAACGTAAAAAGTTATTAAATAAAGTACCCCCTCCCTTTGAGCAATTTTGATGAAATTTTTGCTGTCACATCGCGGGCATATACCTACACTAAATACCCAATTTCAGGTTCCCACGGTTTATAGTTTTTGAGCTAGTCTGTTCACATACACACACACACACACACACACACACAGACCATTTCGCGGGACTTGGTTATTTCGACTCAGGGGGTCCCAAAACGTGTATTTCCGTTGAAAACCGGAAGTCGAAAATTTTCACGATCGCAATACTTCCACTTACTATATATTTCATATATAGGTAAGTGAAAGTAAAAAAGCATCTTTTTTCTAATCACGAAAAGTACTTATTAGACTTAAATGATATATATATTATTTTTTAAAACTTACTTAACTATGAATTATACATTACCTCTAGTTGCAGAGGTGATCTCTTGTTATAATAGGAAAAGAATCCAAGTGGCGGCTGCCAACGACTAGCTCTAAGCTCTACTATTTGCAGTAAATTTAACCTTGACTGTGGATCTAGATTTATTTCATTAATGCCAGATCTTAATATTTCAAATATTTTTTCTAGCTTTTCTGAACCTAGAAATAATTGAATAAAAATTATATGTTAGATTTATGGTATCAAAATAGTATTGATGTTATTTTTACTAAGACTAAATATATTGAAATAACAAGCTGCAACATCATGGGAATGGGAGTTGTTCATCCTTGCAATATGACAGGTCCTACTAAGTTTCATGAGCTTCATCATCTTCAATACATCAATTTTACCACATAATATAAACCATATCACTGGGTTTCTCATACAATAAGACCTCATTATTTTCATTCCTAATATGTGGAGCAGATCATCTTTAGCACTTGCTTTAGACCAAATTTCTGCATCTTATATGCTAGAAAAGGTTGCCATAGAGCTAGACTATCTATTGGTCTGGTGGAAGAAGGATAGGTTAAAAAAATATAATGAAAAACAGTTATTTTTAAAAAAAAGTTGATCTAAATAAAAAATTGAACAAATAAATAAAATAAGTAACAGGATAATAAATAAAACAAAAGTAGAGATACCAAAAAAAATTTTAAACTTATTAGCACTGGGCGATAATTTCAATTTTGATTTTGAAAATAAAGACAAAGAAATCGTTAGAATAATTACCGATAAAGAGAATATACATATATCGGTAGGATGGATACAACCAAGAGTCACATTAACGCAACAAGAAAAAAAAAAATGTTAAGTCATAAATAATTATTTAACAAATAAAACCAAAATGGAGAAAATAAAGAAAAAGACAACCCCCTTAATACACAAATAAATAGAGATCTTAAGGAATTTAATAAATTTATGAAAGAACATAAAGATATTATCATTATAAAGTCAGATAAAACAAAAAAGTTAGCAATATTATAATAGAAATGAATATAGTAAAAAAATGGAAGATATACTGAATGAAAAAACTACATACAGGATTATGAGAAATGAACCTTTTAGTGACCTGGTAGATAAAATAAATAAATATGTAACAAAACTAAAATTAAAAAGTCACACTAAAATTAAAAAAAAAAAAAAAAAAACCTGTACCTCTACAACCCATAAAGGGTCTTGGGTTCAGTACTATGTAAGGAAGAGTACTGTTTCTTGGTCAGCGGTCGTGCAAGGAGGTGATTTGACCGTGATCACGCTCAACCGCCAGGTTTTTTCCCCTTAATTTTTCAATTAAAGGTACCCACTTTATAGAGGCTGGGTTTGCCCCAGGAGGGTCTCTCGGCCCACGAGACGAACTGTGGCGAATAATAAAGATATCATAAGCCATGTCAGATTCGAACTCGGGACCTTAAGCACAGCAGTCCACTGCCTTACCAGTGGGCTACCCCGCTCCCTCACTAAAATTAAAGATAAAACAATATTTACAGATGGTATGGTATAATACTATGTTCTAAATACAATTATATGGCCTACTAATGGGAGGTATCCTTTCGGTTAATTTAAGCGGGATATATATCAATTAATGGAAGAAAAAATGAAAATATTAAAAACTCAACCTATATTAATTACAAAATATATTAAAGATTTAATAATAATTTCAAATAGAGAAAATTATGAAAAAATAATGAGACAATTTAATAATCATATTAAAGGAATAAATTTTACCATTGAAATAGTCAAAAACAATAAGCTAAGATTTTTAGACATGGAATTGATATTAAAAAAAAAAAAACATGTACTAAATGGACAAAAAAGGAAATAGCAAGTAACCAACTGTTAAGTTTTATTAGTAACCACCCAAAATATCAAAAGATAAATGTTGCAAAAAACTTAAATACACAGGGCCATTAACATAACAGATACAGAACATATACAAGAAATTAAAACTATTATTGGATAAATGATGGTGAACTACGGTTGATAAATGATACCGGATTTTGTATATTAATGAGAATAGTCCGGGATGGCAGTCAATAAACTACAAAATAGTATAAAACTATTTTTATTGTAGCCAACGTTTTGCCCTAACAAGTGGAATGAACCAGACACAGACAAAAAAATTATGAATACATAGGACATTTTTATCTACTTAGTTCACATGCTTTGTCCTATGTATTCATGATTTTTTTGTATCTAATTAGTTCACATGCTTTGTCCTATGTATTCATAATTTTTTTGTATGTGTCTTGTTCACTTAGCCCTGACGAAGACCTGCATGGTTGGGTTGAAACATTGGCTACAATAAAATAGTTTTATTTTATAGAAAAGAACTGTTCTCATTAATAAAACTATTATTTTTGAAATTTTGAAAGAAAATTTTTATCCAAAAAGAATAATAAATGAATTATGGTAAAAAAGAATAAAAATTATCCAAAATGTCAAAATCATAAAAGTGAGGATAATATAACGGAGAAACTCAAGAAAGCAAATGACAGATAGAAACATAAAAGAAAAAAGAAAAAGAAAAAACAACAAAACTATTATGAAGAAGAAACAAAAGACAATAACATAATTTTCCAGATAAAATAAAATAAGAGAAACGGACGAAGAAAAAATAAATAGTCAAGATAAAAGAGGAATAAAAAGGGGAGATGTTCAAAATAAAAAGTTCTTCAAAATTCAATAGATTAAAGGATTGATAGAGGAGATAAAAAGAACTTTCAAACATTATGACCATGAAAATATAAATATGGATATATACAATAATAATAAAATTAAGCAATATCTCACATACATGAAGGACAGAGTAAGGAAAACAGATATTAAAAATGTCTTATACAAAATAGAATGCAAGGACTGCAAAAAAATATATATAGGGGAAAAGTCCAAAAAACTAAAAACAAGAGTTTCATAACACCAAAATGATTGCAAAGATATAAACAAAACAACACTGGCCCAACACAGTATGAAAAATAACCATAAATTTAAATTTGAAGAGGCAAAAATAATAGAAAAAGAAAAAATAGAAAAATACTAGCCATTCATATAACAAAAAATTTAAATAAAACAATAAATTTCAAAACCAATACAAAAAACTTAAATACACATCATGCAGACTTTATAAGCAGATTAAAAAAAAAATAAAGAAAAAAAATAATAGGTATGAGGAGAGATTAAAAAGAATTATATCAACATATGTATGTAAATATTCTAATCCCAATAGTTGCAAATAGTCAGTTCTGTGACTATCTCAGAGAGATGTTTGAACAGTTTGAAATAATTGTTACATTTTAACCCTTTCATGGCTCTGGACGCTATATCTCGGAAAAAAAAAAGTCGGCCCCCACAAGCAGACGACGAGATAACTCATGGCGGGCTGCCGATCCCCAGTAGCAGAAGACGATATATCTCGCAATTGGTTTTTCACTTATTGAACATCTTCAGCTTCACATGAAATAACTTGTCGTGACTGAGGCACATCCTAGCGGATCCACGGAGACTTAATAAGTACATCTAGCGGCCGCTAGGCTGCAGGGATGTCTCTATTACGGAAATATTTGTTTCGGCTGGCTGGCTACCAGCCATCCAGTCATCTGGTTCGTCCGTTCGGGGAAACCCAAATCACCCCTCTTTTACCTGCTAAATTATCGAAGCTAAATGACTTAACTGGTCACGATTTTTCTGATTACATCAATAGTTTACTTATCTCAGATACATCCTCGCCAAATAGAAGCAAGTCTGCCAACATCACATCTTTATCAACTAGACAACAGTCAACTACATCTAATGCTGCGGATATTTAAGATTTATCCTGCCGGCAAATTTCTGGTAGTAACCTAAATTATGTTACTTTTGTTTTATAAAACATTGCAGGACTTAATAATAAAATAGGTGATTTATTTGTTCATTTTATTTTTTCATTTATTAGATCAATTGATGTATTTTTTCTTTTTGAAACTCATACTGCTGATTTAGGAAACTGTTCTTATTTTTCAAATAATTTTTGGGAATTTAACCTTCTTTTGATATCTGCCTCTAAAGTTTGTAAATACGGTAGGCCTAGTGGAGGAGCATTATACCGAATTAAAAATAAATTTAACCATAGTTTTAGATTTGTTAAACTAGATGGTATAGATTTGATTTTGTTTCAAAATATATATAATGCCAACTTACTTAAATTGTTCACACTAGGATTAAGATCCTTCTAAAACTTATTAATAGTACAAATGTAATTTTGATGAATTAGGTTTAGAATACTAATATGTTTTGTTTATTATTCAAATTGTGTTTGATTTTAGTGTTTGTTGTTAAAATTATTCTTCTTTTTGTAACTAAACTCCGGCAGACGGTTCCCATGCCTTAATTGTTTATTGTATTTATATTTACTTTGTATATTTTGTCAAATAAACTTATTATTATTATTATTATTATTACCTGCTAAATTTTTTTTTCTGTCCCATATCCCTCCATCGGCTACCGTTAGGGGTCTTGAAGGAAATATTTACCATTCTTCATTTTGAGTTCTAGACGCTCTGAGCGATAGTCCTATGTGTTTTTTGGTGATATTCACTGTTTTATTTCCCTATTATTTCTCCAGTTTTGGTGTTAGTAGGTCGCGAAAAGTGTTCACTGATAAGGAGATTTGGGAGATTTTGAACGAAAGTTCGGAAGAGGGCAGTCTTTCTCCGGATATATGTGTGATGATATATATGATCCTGAAGATGAGGTGGGTGCCCCGAAACTTTGAAAAATGTTAAATAAATAAATAATGTAAAACATTTTTTTTAGTATCAGAGAAGTTATGTGCACTTCCCAGATGAATCTCGTTCATTGCTCAAAGATAATCAAATTCAACACAGTTTCAGGGAAAAGGTTCATCATTTAGCTGTGAACACATCACATTTTACACAAGTGTGTTCATGGGTGCCCAAAAGCTATATTAAATTTTGAGATGAAACATATATGTACATTGCCCATAGCTCCATAACCAGTACCATTTGGTCCAACACGGCAGTGTCCTTCCCACAGATGTCGTCAGCTCTTCCAGATTCAAAGACAGTGATATAGTAAGTCCAAGGATTATAATCAATCAGTTGGCGCTACCACCCTGTGACGGGTCCTGGCCTCCTCAATGAGCCTCAGCCATTCGGCCGGGTTCTGGGCTGCTACCTTCCAATTTTGGACTCTATGCAGATCTCGTGCGTCTTGTACTACGCCGTCCATCCACCGGAGCTTGGGCCGTCCGACTCTTCTTGGACAGTGGATTTCCTCCTCCACGACTTTTTTTTGGAATTTCATCCAAACTCATCCGTGCAACATGTCCTGCCCACCTTAGGCGTCCCAGCTTAATAAATGTCACAACATCTATATCCTGGAGCAGCTCATAGAGTTCCTTATTTCTTCTTCTTCTCCAGCCTTCCTCATCCCTTACCGGCCCATAGATTCTTTGAAGGATCTTCCTCTCGAAGACCAGGAGATTATTTCTATCCTGTGCAGACAGTGTCCATGTCTGGGAGGCGTACGTCAGGACAGGCCTGATTAGAGTTGTATATAAATGGACCTTTGTTTTCTTGCTAATGAGCTTGCTCCGTAGCTGTTTCAACAGACTAAAATAACATCGGTTAGCCGCTGTGATCCTTCGCTTTATTTCAATGGAAACGTTATTGGTTGATGTAACCTGCGATCCAAGATAAATAAACTCCTCTACTCTTTCGAAGGTAGAGCTTCCAACGACAACCTGTCTTTCTTGAGGTCTGGCTACTCCTGTGCACATATATTTCGTTTTATTTTCGTTTATAGCCAACCCCATTCGTTCGGCAGCTCTCTGTAGGTTTAAGAAAGACTCAGTAAGCGCAGAAAAGGATCGCGCCACCTTATCAAGGTTATCCGCATAACCGAGTAGTTGGACTGATCTATTGAATATGGTGCCATTAATCTGGATGCCTGTTTCTCTCACTACTTTTTCTAAGACCAAATTAAACAGCAGGCATGCCAAAGTATCTCCTTGCCTCTGCCCTTTATTCAAACTAAATTCAGAAGAGAGTTCGGACTGTATGCGGACCCTGCACCTAACATCTCTCATCGTCATTTTTATAAGGCGTATTAGCTTTGAAGGAACCTTCATTTCTCTAAGAGCCTCGTACAGCATAGGATGCTTGATGCTGTCATACGCGTTCTTGAAGTCCACGAACAAGTGGTGGGTACACATTTTATGCTCGTGGGCCCTTCTTTCCATGATTAGCCTAAGGGTATGAATTTGGTCCACTGTAGATTTCCCTCTCCTGAAGCCAGTCTGGTATTGCCCGATTTCTCGTTCTGCATGCGGGATCAGCCTTTGGTAGAGGATATTAGAGAATAATTTGTAAGCACAAGGGAGCAGCGATATACCCCTGTAGTTAGCACATTCTAATTGATCTCCTTTCTTATGAAGCGGACATATCAAGGCCTTGCTCCATTGCTGAGGCATCTTCTCTTGAACCCATATCTCGAGGATCATGTCCTAAAGTGTCCTCTGCAGTTCCTCTCCACCATATTTAAACAATTCAGCCGGCAATCCGTCTTCACTTGGTGCCTTATGGTTCCTCATTTTCTGAATTGCATCTACATCTTCCAAATCTGGTGGCTCAACATCCTCTTCATCCTCTTCCTCATTTCCTGCTCCCACACCGGGTTCAGTGACCTGTTCATTCAGCAGGTCTCTAAAGTGCCTTACCCACCGCTGTATCTCTTCCTATCTCTTCCTTACTGTTCAAGAGAGTCCCATCTTCTTTTTTACAGGCTTGAATTTTAGGTTTGAAAGGGGCTCTACCATTGTTCACTTTCTGAAAGAAGAGCCTGTTTTCATTTGCACTCTTATGAGCTTCTATTTCTTTCAATGCTTCAATTTCCCATTGTTTCTTCTTCATCTTATGCAACTTCTTCTCATCTCTCCTCCTTTTGCGGTATTCCTCTGTGGGTCCCCTTGTGAACCGTTTCTGCACCATAGCTTGGTAGGCGATATTCTTTGTATCTGTTACGTTTCGGCATTCTTCATCAAACCAAGGTGACCTTGTTACGCGTTCCTTTGGGCCTAAGCATTCTTGTGCAGTTCTTGTAATTACCTGCTCCTCATTGTCCCACACTGCCTGAGGGTCTTCATTAATGACATTATCCAGTGTCTCCTGTAGTATTCTACCTATATGAGCTTGGAATGAGTTGCATATATCAGGGTCTTGCGATTTCTGGACATTCCACTTTTTAGTCTTGTCTTGATTCCTATATCTCGCATTATTGATTCTTGCCCTGATTCGTGCTATCACTAGGTAGTGGTCGGAATCGACCTCTAAAGGTTCTTACGCTCAATAAGTTGGATCTATGGCGTGCACTTATTAGAAGATGGTCAATTTGGTTAAAGGTGTTGAGGTCTGGGGATCTCCATGTTGCTTTGTGTATCCTGCGTCCACGATAGAGTGTGGTTCCGAGAGGCTTCAAAATTAACGACTCTCTGACCATTTTCATTACATTCCTCATGGATGCTGTGTGGCCTGACCGTTGGATAGTAGATGTTTTCTCGGCCAATCTTTGCGTTAAAGTCCCCTGCCAGTAGTTTGTGTCCCTTTTTGGGCAGGTGTTATGTGCCCTTTCCAAAACATCATAAAACTCCTCCTTGTCCTCTTCACTTGAGGTTTCCGTTGGGGCATGGTAGCTGATTATGGAATAGTTGTAGAAGGTTCCCTTGATCCTTATGGTACATATACGCTCATTTATAGGGTTGAATCCAATGACATTCTGCCGCATTCTCCCTTTCACAATGAAACCGGTACCGAAACAATGGTTTCTCGGATGACAGCTGTAGTAAATTGTATGAGCTCTTTTCTCAATAGTCCCTCTTCCAGTCCATCAAATTTCTTGGATGACAGCTATGTCATACCTATACTTGTCCAACTCATTCAGGAGGATACGAAGTCTTCCGGGTCTATGCAAAGTTAAAATGTTCCAGAAAGCCATTCGAAAGTCCATTTGAGGTTTTCCGTGTCGGTTACCATGGGGCAGTCCAGCATTTTCTCGTTGAGGTCTCATGATGAATAGTCTTCAGAGGTGAGGGTTATCAGCTCTCGCCCTCATAGTCAGGTGGAGGGGCTGCCTCCTCAAAGCCTCCTGACCTGCTCCCCCATCCGGGGCGGCTACCTAGGGGAAGTGACCCTAGGGTATGTAGTGTATGTGACCTTCGTCTGTAGTGTGGGGGTGTGTGTAGTGTACTGTAATTAGTGTACTATGTGTGAATGTCAGTGTACTGTTCCCCCAACCTGGAGGGCCAGTGGCTGTCTGCAGTCTAACGACTGGGCGATGGGGCCGCCACCTCCCTATGCAGTTAAGTCCAAAGATTATGGCAGCTCCATAATCTCCATCCGTAAAACTTTATCCCTCACTTCATTCAAAACCCAACTATTTCGCCACCTCCTTAATCTTCAATCTTCTGTAAATATGTAAAATAGTGAAACCAACATAGAATATTTATTTATGATTTATTTGATATATTATAGTTTTCAATCTCATGCTGGCTGGCCCTGAGGACCTACATTTCTTTTCTGGAGACATACCATCCTTGTGCTAAACAACCAGGCCGTTACTGACATCCTGGAAAACCACTCCGCCATTTTCGATAAGATACATGGGGAAGGTTTATTACCCCTATGCCCAGTCTGTGTGAGTCGCCTCCAGTAGCCTGAGGTACCTGGGGGGAGGGGATGGTTTGTATGCAGGTGGTATTCACTGACTCACACTTCTACACTAGCACTTACACCAGTGGAGGGAGACGGTTAACTAAAATCCACCGATTCGGGATTTGAACTCATGCCTCTTTTTACTAGTGAGTAAAAATGCTTTAACCCACATGGGCACCGGCACCCCTCCGGAAGTAAGTGCTAGCAATACTGTCAAGTTTTTATCTGTTTTTCCCTGCGGGAGTAGGCTAATTTTATAACTAAGGAATTTTTAAGTAGCGTTGGGTTTCCCAGTAATAAACCTTTTGAGGTCGGCAAACTAACACCTACCACAAGGGTTTGGTCCTTGTTTATTTTGAAACTTAAATTAAATACTTATTAATAAAACTTTACTTAATATGAATTATAAATTAGGATAAGATATAGTGTATATACATCTTAAAACTTTTTGGTTGGAATTAACCTACAATTGTTTAGAAAAAATCTGGTATGATGCGCACAAAACACAACTTTCACTTACAAACTTACTTAGATTAGAAATCAACATGTTTCAATAATATGTAACCGCCACACTTTTCCACATTTATATGCTTATATTTGGATTTTGATAGAAGGTGTAAATTTTTAAATATAGAAAACTTCAATGTTATTGAATATAAAAGTAATGCAGTCAGTTATCTAATTGTTCCCATTTACTTGAGAGATGATAAGTGGAATACAGAGGATGATAAGTTATATAATTTTCTCTCCAAATGTTCAAAATATAATATCCTAATCGGAGATTGTAACGTTAGAATAAGTAACTGTCAAGAACTCCCAACAGAAATTAGGAAAACAGAATTTAAATGCACATTAAATAGGAAATCGAAAGATAATATTAAGAATGCAAAAGGTAATAGGTTTTTGGAAATATGTGATGATTTTAATTTAATCATAATGAACGGTAGAACACCTGGAGATAAGGGAGGGGAGATAACATATATTGGTTACGGTCAGGGTCCAGGATGTTCTGTTAATGACATTTGTGCAGTTTCTTTTGATTTAACTAACATTGTAAATGATTTTCATGTATTACAAGAAAACTACTCGGATCATTTCCCTACTCAGATTTCATTAAATTCAGATGTAAAAAATGAAAAAGAACAATGGCTACCATTGTTACCTAAACTCATATAGTCAAAAAATGATAACCTATATTGCAAAATTAACCTACAAAAATTGATTGAATTAGAGGATTATTGAACACCTGGAGATGAGGATGGGGAGGTAACATATATTGGTTACGGTCAGGTCCAGGATGTTCTGTTAATGATATTTGTGCAGTTTCTTTTGATTTAACTAACATTGTAAATGATTTTCATGTATTACAAGAAAACTACTCGGATCATTTCCCTATTCAGATTTCATTAAATTCAGATGTAAAAAATGAAAAAGAACAATGGCTACCATTGTTACCTAAACTCAAATAGTCAAAAAATGATAACCTTTATTGCAAAATTAACCTACAAAAATTGATTGAATTAGAGGATTATTCAACCAAAAATACTCCGGAATTGATGATAAATGATAAAAGAAGCAAAATAAAAGAAGCAAGTAGTCTTGGTAACAAATATAGCAAGCATTACGAATTAAATAATAAAAATCCGTGGTATGATTGGGAATGCCGAAATGCTCAATCTCGATCATATAGGTTATTAAACTTATTTAGAAAAACTAATTTTACTTGGGTGAAAATAATCCTGCCTGAGATTCATGAATAATATTACGACCTTCTGCCCATAACTGTAATCTGTGAAGCAATAGACCTGTAAATAATTTATAAATGGCATCTTAAAATGTTATACCTCGATAATTTTTTACAGAATTAATACAACCTATTTTGGGTAACGGGAATATTATTGATTTTCTAAATGTTTCTGGTATTGAACTTCATTATGATTAAATTAAAATCATCACATATTTCCAAAAACCTATTACCTTTTGCATTCTTAATATTATCTTTTGATTTCCTATTTAATGAGAATTTAAATTCTGTTTTCCTAATTTCTGTTGGGAGTTCTTGACAGTTACTTATTCTAACATTATAATCTCCGATTAGGATATTATATTTTGAACATTTGGAGAGAAAATTATATAACTTATCAACCTCTGTATTCCACTCATCATCTCTCAAGTAAATGGGAACAATTAGATAAATGACTGCATTACTATTAAATATTATAATAATATTGAAGTTTTCTATATTTAAAAATTTACACCTTGTATCAAAATCCAAATATAAACATATAAACGTGGAAAAGTGTGGCGGTTACATACAGTCAGTCTCAAAAGTATTCGTACACCAATATTTTTAAATTAATACATTCTGTATTGGGAATAATAAGAAAGAAAATAACTACTTAAGTTTGTTACTGTTAGAAGAACATATCGGACTCCTATAAAAACATATTTTCAAAGTATAAATTTCATTGAAAGAGTAGGCAACATTATAAAACGTAATAAAATCACAAAAATAGATTAAAATAAGTATCCGTACAGTGCACTTTAGACCCCTAATTCCACTATGCCCATACCTGTAAGCCTAATAATTCTTTACTTCAGTTCAGTTCATCGGTAGGCTTTCTTGAGTCACAATATAGTTTTACTTGTGGTGTAAAACTTAAAATGGGTCGTAAGGGGCGTGAAACCACAGTGGAAGAGCGAGCCATTATCATTGGACTCCATAATGAGTGCCCGTCACTGAGGGACATAGCCAAAATTGTAAATAGGAGTCATACCACTATTGTATCAATTATTAACAGATATGGAATAGCAAAAACACTAAATTCAAAGACACGGAAAGGACGTCCTAGAAAACTTAATGAACAAACAGAGCGAACTTTGGTCAGAATTTTTTTTAAAAAATCCAAAAATAAGTGCGGTAAAATTAACACAGGAACTCGAAAATGACTTAAAGCAGACAGTGCATCCCAATACAGTCCAAAGGTGTCTGTATAGAAACGGTTATGAAGGAAGAAGCCCAAGAAGGAAGCATTTCATTAGTAATACAAATAAAAAGAAGAGGCTTTCATTTGCAGAAGCATACCAAAACCACTCTATAGATTACTGGAAACGAGTGATTTTCACGGACGAGTGTAAATTGGAAATTTTAGGTTCTCATGGGCTCAAGAAAGTTTGGCGGAAAAAAATATGGAGCTGGAAATTAAAAATTTAATTCCGACCATAAAGCATGGTGGCAGATCTCTAATGGTTTGTGGCTGGATGTCAGCCAGTGGGGTTGGCAAATTAGAATTTATTCTTGGAATAATGAATGCCAATCGTTACGTAGACAGCTTAAAACGCAACTTGAGTGCTAGTGCCGAAAAAATAGAGATTAGAAGTAATTTCGTATTTCAACAAGATAATGACCCCAAGCATTATCTTGTTGAAAAATCATGGAAAACTAAAATGTGGATACTTCATAATATCCCAAAGTGAATGCCTACTCCTCCACAGTCTCCAGATCTGAATCCCATTGAACTTTTGTGGGAATATTTGAAGAAGAAAGTGTCTACTCATCAGATTCAAAACTTAGAATTACTTAAAAGTGTTCTTCAAGAAGAATGGGACAACGTACCCTCCTTTTTGACTGAAAAACTAGTGGCGTCGATGCCTAACAGACTCAGGTGCGTACTAAAATCGAGAGGTGGGCCAACAAAATACTGACAATTTAGCTATTAGTTAAATTAACTGTTATTTATTAAGAAATTTAACAGTGTAAGAATAATTTTGGTCAAGTTGTTTTTCTTGTTTTACAAAGTTTATTCCTGATTTTTATTTATTCTTTCTTGTAAAATTTTTGAAAATATGACCTCAAATAGAATTATTATTTGATTAAAAAGTATTGGTATTAATTTATTGTTTTTCACAAACCTTATTCCCATTTAAGAGGTTTTTAATTTAAAATTATTGGTGTATGAATACTTTTGGGACTGACTGTATTATCGAAACATGTTGATTTCTAATCTAAGTAAGTTTGTAAGTGAAAGTTGTGTTTTGTGCGCATCGCACCAGATTTTTTCTAAACTATAGTAGGTTAATTCCAACCAAAAAGTTTTAAGATGTATATACACTATATCTTATCCTAATTTATAATTCATATTAAGTAAAATTTTATTGATAAGTACTTAATTTAATTGCAAAAAATTATATTGGTTTACTATTGAATCTGTTAAATACAGACAAATTTTAATTAATTTAATTCCGAGTAAAAAAGTAAAACAAAAATATATTATTTATATATGTTAGGATTATATCTCAAAGGATAAATTATGATTTATTTAATGGTTTGTTATGGCATTTGTTTGGTTAATCTGAATTATGTATATTGATTCTCTTAAGTTTGGTTACTATGTACAATTCTGTATTTCGTTTGAATGCCGAATGTTTTAAAAGCAATAAGAATATTATAAAAATATGGTCAACCCGGCAGACGGACATTGTCCATGCCTATATGTTTATGTATATTACGAACTTGTCAGTGCTTTTATTTTGTAAAATTCTATATTTCGTTTGAATGCCGTATGTTTTAAAAGCTATAAGAATACTGTAAAAATATGGTCGACCCGGCAGACGGACATTGTCCATGCCTATATGTTTATGCATATTCCGAACTTAAGTATCTTTACTTTGTAAAATAAACAGTTTATTATTATTATGCTTATATTTGTATGCCTCCATAAGTTATACCTTAGAGTATTTATATTGCAAAACTTGAATGTTCTCAGTAACCTCATTATAATGGCATGCATGTACTTTGTAAGCTCGTCAACACCATGTTTGAATATCTCAGCTGGTAGGCCATCAGGATCTGGAGCTTTATTATGTTTCAAGGATACCAGGGCATCATTTATATCTTCGAAATCGGGTGGCTCCACCTCTCCTGATGGAATTTCTGGGTAATCTCTATCTTCTGCTTCATCTCCTCCCAGTAGCAAGCTGTAGTGGTTCTTCCATCCGTTCAGTACCTCTTTTATTTCCATCAGCAGATTCCCATTCTAGTCCTTGCAGGCTTTAACTCTCGGCCTGAATGGTTTGTGGCCAGTATTCACCTCCAGAAAGAACTTTCTTTCTTTCGTTCCTTCTTACTTCTGGTTTTCCCATCAGAATAAAGCTCTTTTCTTCCTTAGCATTAGTTTCTCCTCCTTTCTCTGTAGGCGGTATTCTGCAACAGCTCCCTCATCTGATCAAATGATGAAACGTTGTTGGAACATAAGTCTATTAGCCCGATTCTTTTCATCATTAACGGAACGGCGTTCTTCATCAAACCATGGCAGGCTCTTCGTTTTATACGTCCAAGTACTTCTTGGACCACACTCACCACTACATCTTTGCATCCAGTCCAATGATCATCAAGGTCTTCAGGCTCTCCCAGCATCCTTACCCTCTCATCCATGATGGTAGAGAATCTCATCTGTATAGGTGGGTCCTTCAACTTGCCGACAGCGTACTTACTTAGACGTTTCCCTTGAAGATTCTTAACCACGGAGATTCTGGCCCTTGTTCAAGCAACAGCAAGAAAGTGATCCGAGTCTGCATTCGCGCCTCTGAACTCATGATAATCCATTAAACATGTCGGGCACTCCTGAGAACATGGTCAATTTGATTTATGGCGACACAATCGTTAGATCATCATGTTGGCAGATGAATCTTCTTGTGAGGGAAGAGTGTACTTGCTATAACTAGTCCTTTTGATGCAGCAACACTAATCAATCTTAGGCCATTTTTACATGGATTGTTCATGTAAAGTGTGCTTCCCAATGGTTGGTTTAAACACCGACTTGGGCATTGCAATTTCCAATAATTATTTTGATATCTAATCTTGGACACTCGTCTATGCAATTTTTTAGTTTTTTTATAAAACTCATCCCTAATCGCCTCCTCCAAGGATTCTGTTGGGGCATGGACACTAATGACGCTAAAATTTTGAAATCTTCCTCTCATACGTAGGTAACATATCCAGAGATCAACCGCTTTGAATCCTGTCACAGCTGTGGCAAATTTCTTGCTGTGTTCCATAAGTATGATATCTTTTATTGCAGCAGTAGAACATTGTGTAATTCTTTTTACTAAACAATCCTTGACAGGTCCATCTTATCTCCTGTATGGCAGCAATATCTATTGAGTATTTGTCCAATTCAATCAGGAGTTGGTCTAAGGCTCCTAGTCTGTATAGTGAAAGAACATTCCACGTTCCAAGTTTAAAATCCATTAGGCAGGCATTATGCTGTTTCCATTGAATCAGTCCGGCTATTCTCTATGCAGGTTCCGAAATAGTTGGTTTTAAGGGGAGCGAGGAGGGGGGGGGGGGAGTAAAGGGAGAGCTGAAGCGATAGAGTGCAGGAATCTTTCTCACTTCACGAGAGAATACCAAACTATAGTAAGATTCTTCTTACTCTACTCACTGTTTGGTGAACTCCTCTGTCCCAATCCCCATCAACGCCTACTGTCACCTGGGGAGTTTTACAACTCACGAACGACATAGGCGGGGTTCTTCGAGGTGGCTCAAACAGAGACACCTTGGAGCACCTTCTAGAAAGTCTAAATATACAACAGCCAGGAATTTCCCTCATCGGAGCTACTTAACATCTCAGACGCAAATTCTGACACCTTAGACGACTCATTGGTTGAACATTCATTACAGGTACTAACAAACAAGGTGAAGGGACTACAGGTGGAAACATAGACACAAGGAGTGCTGGAGGAGCATACGGTTCTTGCAGCTGCTGCTTCACAGACTCCAATGACCACCAAACTTGCAACACAAACAGAGACGGAAATTAGCCAAACATGTCCCAATGTGGACGAGTCAGAGGTCTCGGCTACAATGGGGCACTCAAGGAATGTGAAGAGGCGTAATAGGAGGAAGGCGAAAGCCCAATTCCTATACAATCTACCAGTCGCAGGGCCATTCCAGGGAGGTGCTGCTGAGGATGCAAGGGCCCAAACTGTATACTAAGCCGCAGCACTCAAGGGGGGCCCCCTCGCTACAACTGTAAAGACAGACAGGGTACAGTAGCGCAGCCAACCAGGCCAGTAGCTAACACTGCGAGGACTTCAAAGCGGCCCATGCAATCCCAAATAACTGTCAAGAGACCCAGATCCTCTCCGGGAACCTTTACACCTGCTGCAAAAAAACCTAGAGAGGCTATGGGTCAAAAAGTAAATTATGCTCTTGCTGCAAGAGGGCAGTTGGTAGTGGTGGTCCCAGTAGACAACCACCATATACAGCTGACCCAGGAGCAATGCGAAGAGCTACAGGAGCTAATCACCAATAAGGTAGACGATATAGATGAGGAAAATGATGATCAGCCACTCTTCAACAGAGCCATCTCAATAGAGGAGGCTGTATTGTTTCATGCCTCGATGAACACACCAAACAATGGTTAACCAGAATCGTCCCCCACATCAAAATGAGAGAGGACTTGGCCTTCAGAGTCTGTGAAACTGGAGAGCTTATAAAAATGGTAAAGATAGGAGCATTCTTCAATTCTTCAAAGAAATAACAATAGAAGTGGAGGCCCAAGCTCTGAAATCCGCCAACAGGATTGTAAAGCAAAATAACTTCTCCAGAATTAATACCGTGGGTATGATTGGATTTTCCTGATATAATCAGGAAAATCGAAAAAGATTGGGTGCTCTCCATGCACTCTGACCTTCAGGTTCGTGAATTCCTTATTAAATATCAAACCATAATTTAAAAAATGGAACCACAAAAACCCTACAAAGGGATCAATTTTTATACGGATGGCTAACTGACCAAAACAAGGTCTGGTGCAGGAATCTGGAGAATGGAAAAACCTAAGGATGGGACGTCAATATCACTGAGAAAATATGCTATTTGCCAGTGTGCTTCAGAACTGTTGACTGAAAAGATATCGAATAAGAGGATAACCATATTCACAGACAGTCAAGCAGCCATTGGAGCAATTAGAAACCATATAACTAAATCAAAGGTTGTTAAAACTTTCAATAACAATTTACTGAAAACAATAAAGTTAGTTTGGAATGGATACCAGGACATTCCGGTATCCAAGGAAATGAAAAGGCTGACGACCTTGCTAGAAAAGGCTCAGCTAACAAACCCATAATCCCCGAAACAGTAATGGGAATAAGCATAAGCTATGCCAAAAGAAGGATCAGGGAAATAAATGGAGCAATCAAAAAACAATATTGGAAGTATAAAAATCAATATCACTCCAAATATTTCTTAGATGGCTTCTCAGTCAAAAGAAGCACTTTGCTACTCAATCTTGACAGAAAGGCACTTAAACGAATTACAGCGATCTACACAGGACACTGTAAACTGAACAAACACATGTATAAACTTAAGCTGGTAGAAACACCAATATGTATATACTGTGGCAAAGAGAACGAAACAATCATATAATCTGTTGGTGTGACCAACTTACTCGTCTAAGATTTGGAATCTTTGGACAGGAAAACATAGCCGATACAACTTTCAATGATTTCATTAACCCAACAAGCCTACTAAAATTCACTGATGTTTTAAAAATCACAATTTAAAAAACTGAGGCATGAATACAAGCACACACTACCCCCGAGTTAGGTGGATGGGCTGCCTCCTTAGGACCCCCTAAGGGGGTGCCACCTAGGTGATCCTAGGGAGTGTAGTTGTTATATATTATATTAATTAATTCATTGTTGCATAATCATATGAGTGAAATATTAATCCAGTTTTTTGTTGTCCAATAAAGTTGCAGAGTAAATTACATTTATTAAATTATTCCTAAATATAACAGTAGTGTACATGACCTTAGCCTGTAGTATGTGGGTGTGTTGCAGTGTGCTGTATTTTTTGTACTATATGTGTGTCATAAGTGTTCCCCAACCTGGAGGGCCAGTGGCTGTTTGCGGTACAATGACCAAAACGGGGTCACCACATCTTTGCCTAAAGGATTCATAAACTGCTTAATTGAATAGATTTTAATGAAAAAAATCTGGTGTGGTGCATGCATCACACAACATTCACTTACCACACTTCTTTTAGACTCAAAATAGACAATTTTTTTAAAATGGCATACTTAAGTGCTACTCTGCTGAGAGAGAGAACACTAAAATTTCTTTTGCAATGAAAATTGTTTTCTTTAATATTGGAAAGTGGGGTCAGTAATTCATACAGCGGTGTATCAAGAATAAAGTTGGTCCCATTTACTCTACAGTCCATTCCAAGTCAAGGTGGTGGTATGTGTTTTGCCTAGGAGTTCTGTCTCTCTCTAACATGCACTGCTCTATAGTCCATTCCACGTCGAGATGGCAGTCGATCTCGTGCGCTGTTGCCAAATCTTCACATCTAACCGATTTTCACATTAAAAATCTGAAAAACTTCATCTTATTTTTTAACTTTCATAATGTGCAGAAGTAATTTCTCTATCAGCCTATCCTAAAAATGAAACTCAAAAGATAAATCTACAAGCGCAATAAATTATTTTTGGTTAATTTTTTTTCTTAAAATTTTTAATGGAAGTTCTTATTCCTCACGTCCCTGTGTTCTTATTTTTAGAGATATTGCTTTGATATTTTTTATAAAGACACCAGATGTTGCATACACTCGTAACAAAAAAAAAAAAAAAAAAAAAATGGTTTTAATGCTGTTCCTTCCCTATTTTTTGGCAAAACGAAAATAAAAATTTATATTTTCGATTTTTAAAAAGTAGCCTGCGAGGAATTTTCGTACTATAGTAGTCTATGAAACTTTGGCATAACCCTTATAAAAAGGACAATTCAAATTTAATTATAAGCTATGTCCGACCATTATGGGACGCATAAGGCTAGACTAATTAATTTTTACGTTCACTTACCTATATATGAAATATATAGTAAGTGGAAGTATTGCGATCGTGAAAAATTTCGACTTCCGGTTTTCAACGGAAATACACGTTTTGGGACCCCCTGAGTCGAAATAACCAAGTCCCGCGAAATGGTCTGTGTGTGTGTGTGTGAACAGACTAGCTCAAAAACTATAAACCGTGGGAACCTGAAATTGGGTATTTAGTGTAGGTATATACCCGCGATGTGACAGCAAAAATTTCATCAAAATTGTTCAAAGGGAGAGGGTACTTTATTTAATAACATTTTACGTTTTCTTCGATTTTCTCAAAAACGGCTCTAACGATTTTGATTAAACTGAATATTTGATCTATTTATGTGCCCGAGATATGACTGTAAAAATTTCATCAAAATTGATCAACCGGAGGGGGAACTTTACTTAATAAATTTTGTATCATTTTCACGTGTTTTTTTATTTACTCAAAAACGGCTTTAACGATTTTGATCAAACTGTGTATATGATGTATGTATATGCCCGAGATATGACTGTAAAAATTTCATCAAAATTGATCAACCGGAGGGGGAACTTTACTTAATAAATTTTGTATCATTTTCACGTGTTTTTTTTATTTACTCAAAAACGACTTTAACGATTTTGATCAAACTGTGTATATGATGTATGTATACGCCCGAGATAGGACTGTAAAAATTTCATCAAAATTGATCGACCGGAGGGGGGACTTTACTTAATAAATTTTGTACCATTTACACGTGTGTTTTTTTTATTTACTCAAAAACTGCTTTAACGATTTTGATTAAACTGGGTATTTGATGTATGTATATGCCAAAGATGTGATAACCAACATTTCATCAAAATTGGTCAAACGGAGGGGGCACTTTATTTTATAACTTTTTTCCAATTTTTACCTTTTTTTCGATGATATAAAAAACGGCTTTAACGATTTTCATCAAATTCGTCATGTTTAATGAAAATTAAGTTTTCTTTAATATCAGGTAAGCTTTATCATTATTAAAATGTTCTGAGGGGGCTTTTTTTTGGGGGGGGGGCTTTTTTGTTTGTTTGTTTCTTTCTTATAAAGTACCTTTGTTTTTGTTTACATGGAGAAATAAACTGTCTATCTTTACGCCTAAAAATAAGAAATGGCTAAATATGAGATATGATAAAAATAAAGAAAACATAAAGAGGAGAAAAAAAAAAATATTCAGTCAACTCATAAAACTCGTTGAGCCCACGCAAGCGGAGTACAGTTAATGACAGATCATTGTTCATAATTAAAGCCTCCTGTTCATTTGAGAAGTGGAAATTAACAAAACGCCTTTATTTATAATCTAAGTAAGTTGGTAAGTGAAAGTTGTGAATTGCGAGCACGCACCAGATTTTTAAATGTAAAAAGCGAGCGGAGTGTCCGGATCACGGACTATCCACCCAGTCTCATAGTTGTACCACTTCAGGCGACTAAATAAAGATATTACATTTAAGGTGTAATCAGATATATTCTTTCAAGTACTTTGACACAAGAGATGGGAGTTTTGTTATTGAATTATTAGTGTATAGGAATGAATTAAAAATATTTTTTGAACTACATGCTCAAGAACGAAGTACGTTCATTATGAATAGAATAGTTTTAATAATTCTCATTTCAATAAATACCACAGTCTCTTATAAATACACCTATATTATTCACTATGAAAAATTATGATCCTATTTATTTCAAAATCAAAACCCCTAAAAGTGAAATGCTTTAAATCTTTCCTGGCTTCGGAAAAACCTATTTAAGGTACTATGGATTAGCAATCATTTTAAGCACCCAACAGGGCTATTGCCAGGATCATGAAATAAATTTACAAATAATGAAAGATGAAAAGATTTTGAAATTAATTGAATCATAATTTTTCATTTCAGGGTGGGCAGTCCATGGTCCTATTCTCGGGGTTCCGCTCACTCAAATGTAAAAATGAATTAGTCCAGCCGTACACGTCACATAATGGACGGACATAGCTTAAAATTAAATTTTAATTGTCCTTATTATAAGGGATATGCCAAAATTTCATAGTCTCCTATAATATGAAAATGGCTTGCAGGCTACTTTTTAAAAATCAAAAATGTCATTTTTTATTTTCATTTTACCAAAAAATAGGGAAGGAACTAGGAAATACATTAAAACCATTTTTTTTTCTTTGTTACGAGTGTAAGCAACGTCTGGTGTCTTTATGAAAAATTTCAAAGCAATATCTCTAAAAATAAGGACACAGGGACTTGAGGAAAAAGAACTTCCATTAAAAATTTTAAGTAAAAAAATTACCAAAAATAATTTATTGCGATTGTAGATTTATCTTTTGAGTTTTATTTTTAGGATAGGCTGATAGAGAATCAAATTCTGTACATTATGAAAGTAAAAAAAATAAAATGAAGTTTTTCAGATTTTTAACATAAAAACCGGGTAGATTTGAAGATTTGGCAACAGCGCACGAGATCTACTGCCATCTCGACGTGGAATGGACTATAGAACTTCGAACTTTCCAGGGATTCTTTTTTATTTTTGTATATAAATATACAAGCAGACCCGGCCATGTGTTGCTATGGCTCCATAGCTATAATGCGTTGTATTAATTACTTCCCATTCTTTTTAATACGGTCAAATTTAAATTTACTGCTAAAGATAAAATCGTTTCAGCTAATCTAAACACCTAAAATATAACTTTATGCCAAATTTAATACTGTTTAGTAAAGAATTTCGAAGTTTTTATTCTTTACATCTCATATTTGACTATAGAAAGTATTAACCCTTTAATGGCTCTGGACGATATATCTCGGGAAAAAAAAAGATGGTCCCCACAAACGGACGACGAGAGTACTTGTGGCGGGCCACCAGTCCTCAGTAGCGGAAGACAGTATATCTCGCAACTGGTTTCTCACTTATTTAACCTCCCCAGCTTCATACTAGATAACTTATCCTGACTGAGGCACATCCTAGCGGATCCACGGAGACTTAATAAGTACATATAGCGGCCAGTAGGCTGCAGGGATGTCTCTATAGTAGAAAGATTTGTTTCGGCTGGCTAGCTGCCTATCATCTGGTTCATCCGTTCGGGGAAGCCCATATCACCCCTTTTTTACCAACTAAATTTTTTTTTCTGTCCCTTATCCCTCCACCGGCTACCATCAGGGGTCTTGAAGGAAATATTTACCATTATTCATTTCGCTGTCGATAATCACGATTGGTGATATTCCTGTTTTATTTCTCCAGTTTTGGTGTTAGTATGTCGCGAAAAGTGTTCACTGATAAGGAGATTTGGGAGATTTTGAACGAAAGTTCGGAAGAAGGCAGTCTTTCTGCCAGTGACTGAGGCACATCCTAGGGGATCCTCGGAGCCTTAATAAGTATATCTAGTTGCCACTAGGTTGCAGGGGTGTCTCAATTGGGGAAATATTTGTTCAAGCATTATTCATTTCGAGTTCTAGAAACTCTGAGCGATAGTTCTCTGCTTTTATCCCCATGTTATTTGGCGATATTCACTGTTTTATTTCGTTAGTACTTCGCTAGTTTTGGTGTTGTTTTCATCACCTCATAAAAGTTGTTCACTGAGCAGTAATATAATTATAATTATCTCATTTATTATTACCTTCATAAACCATGTAATCTTTCATTTCAATGGATAATCTAGCATTTTAATTTATTGAAATAATGATAAAGGTATTATAGAATCATAAAAAGTAAATAAAACTAATAAGAAATATTGGGAAAAGGTAATGAGGAGTTGAAGAAGTTGAGGCAGTCAGTGGTGGATGATGGCCTACACGCCTTACCTTTTGGAGGGTAAAACCCAGCCGGACCCGCCTAGCTTCTCAGAGCAACTTTCGTCCAGAGTCCTTAGCTGCTAAAGAGTTAATGATCCATTCATTTAGCACTTATTGGATTATTTCACAGAGGTGAGATTAAATATAAATAACAAAAATTTAAAAGGAACTAATAAAGAATATAATTCAAATAGGGTTTAGTACAATCACAACAGACAGTTAGAAAACATGTACCAAATACATCTTTTCCCTAATATATATTAATTTAATTCAGAATATAACAAATGATGTTATGAGATATATCAGTAGGTTCTACCTGAAACAGGTAATGAAAAGCGAGCATGAGGAACCTCAAACCATGCTGCATGTTCTTACAGTACTACATATCAAAACATAAAAATTTTATGAAAGAGAGAGATAACATTAATTTAAAACTTTTTATAATCATAATTTACATTCTTTTTTTAATTATTAGAATTACAATTTCTATTTATTGTAGTGCTAATAGATGCACAATGATTTCTGTTAACCTGTCTTTTGCTAAAACAAATAGATTCGATGTTTTCCCCACTCGTGAGGCAACACATAATTGCCCATGACAAAAACACGGATTTTGCTAGTCCAAGCCGGAAAAAATAGATTTGGCTAATGGATGCTTACCCACCCTAAATATCTAAAGAAAATGAGGAGTTAAGTCAATAAATCAACTTACACCTGCATCTGTTGGAATTTATAGAACTTACAAATAATCCCACTCAATATTAGTATTCACATAATAACATTTAATTTAAGATTAAAACTATCTTATCATTTAAGTTGGACAAAACTACACACAATGAGCCAAATTTTATAAAGATCGGTTTAGTAGTTTCTGATTTTACCCCCGAAAAACATTGTGACGCGAGATTTTTATATATATAAAGATTTTTAGAAGATTTTAGAAATAATAATCGAGTTTTAGATTGAATGACCATGTTTTCGACGATATATCATAAATAAGAATCGGTAGAAATGGTTCATAACAACGGCCGATATTAAATTGGAACTAAATTTTTAAATTTTAGCACCTTTTCAGAAAACTGCGGCAATAATTTATTCTTCGAAGGAAGTAACAAGGTCAATAGGTTACTTATGTTTCAACAAGCTCTTAAAACACGTCGACTCTTTTCACCTGCTTAGTACGTCTTGTCTTGTTAACAATGAGCAGTTAGTAAAGGTGTACTGCGCATGTGAAAATTGCAATCGAGTTTCAAGTGATTGTTGGAACATACCTTTGATATATAAAGATTCGCCATATATTTTTTTCCGATCAATAACATTTTGAACAACACGCTCTTCGCCTTCTCTCACAATGTTCTCTCTCGTCTTCTTTCTAAACAGTTCTCTTTGTTTTTCATTGTAAACCGAATTAAAATGGATGTTTTTATTTTTTTATGTTTTGAGTTAGTTTTAAGACAGTGATAATAAGTATCTTGGAAACTAATACATTCTGTTAAATAATCTGAAAGTAAAAATTACTATTTTCTAGATACTCTATTTCGTTTTAGCGACCTCCCACCATATTATAAACTTAATATTAATATTTCTTAAATTCTATACGATATATATTATACATATATATTACTTAAAATTTTTGCTGTGGGAAATCATATATTTTATTTGATTATTAAATTCTTTCGTATTTTATATTTAGCCAATTCTTGTAACTAGGGATAAAACAGGTATTTTTCTCATATTAAAAAAAAATTAAAGGTATTATAAAGAAAGATTTTTTTTCCTTTGCCTTTTAAGCACTATCGGACCAAATCAATTTTGATAAAATCTACTTCATATTAAAGAATGCTTCATTAGGATTAAACTTAAAAAGTTAAATCAAAATCGTTAGTGCCGTTTTTGAGAAATCTTTCAGATAAAGTGCTCTCTAGGTTTACTCGATTTAGACAAAATCTTTGCTGTCACATCGCAGGCACACACATCCCTCAAATACATAATTTCAGTTTTGTATGACGAATAGTTTCTGAGCTTGTCATTTTGCGGGACTTTGTTATTTGGACTCAAAACGTGTATTTTCGTTGAAATCAAAATTTTTTAAAAAATCGCAATACTTTCCTTTACTATATATTTCATATTGTAACGTTAAATGGATAATCAAATAAAAACATATGGTTTAAAATCCCAACCCTTTTGTTGGAACGACTATTGGTCGGAACAAACCGTTGGAGCACGTCGACGTGCCTAGATCTTTTCGGCGGAGGCCTGGAACCTCCCAGGAGGATCCCGAACCTTCCAGAAGGTTCGTTTTGCGACTTTATATAAGGATCTAGTGACTGGGCCACAACAACTGGTGTCAGGTGTGGGGTTTAAAGAAGGAAAAAATGCCAGGTAAACGAATTGGAGAACTTAAAGTAGCGGAGTTGAGGAGAGAATTAGAAGAGTTTGACCTAGACACTACAGGTATGAAGACGATCTTATTAGCTTGGTTACCTGAGTACTTCTTGAGTCAAGGCGTAGATCCTGGTAAAGTAGAAATTGAGGATAGCTCTTTGAAGCCCCTTTAAATGATTTGTCTGCCGAGCTTAATGAGAAGATGAATAGTCTTACTTACAATTTGTTGGCCGAAATAAATGAAAAATTGACTAGCCAATCAAAATAAATAAATAATTCCAAATTTGCCTGAGATTAATGACAAATTGGCCAGCCAAACAGGTGAAATAAATGATAAGCTGACCAATTAGACTGGCGAAATAAATGACAAATTGACAAACTTATCGTCCGAAATGAATGCCAAATTGGCAAACCAGTCTGCTGATATAAATGAAAAGTTTACCAACTTGTCAAGTGATGTGAATGCGCTTAACGACAAGTTGGCCAGCCAGTCAACTGAGCTTAACGAGAGCTGCTTGCTGAGCAAGCTTGTCGGGTGAGATGGATGGTGTGAATGAGAGGTTAGCTCAACAAGAAGCGAGGGCTGCCGCATTTGAAGAGGAGGTGGAAAAATTAGAAAGAACACTGGAAGAAAAGATCCAGGCGGTTGAGAGAAAACAGTTCGCACAACAGCCGTTACGAGACAAGGAACTACGTGAACCCGCCATTATAGAGAGCCGAGCCAGAATAAAATCTTTTATAAAATTTATGTAATTTATTTTTAGTTAAACTACATATTAAATAAACAATGAGATTCATTAATTTACTTACCAAGTTCACTTCTTTAGCCTTAACTTATTATTCGAATAATACGAAATGGTTAATAAGAGGGTCTGAGATTGGTATTTGAGATCTCATTTGTTTAAAGCAATTTATCAATTTTTTTCCAAATATTCATGAGCCGCAAAGCGCAGTCGTTTATTTGATGCTGAAGTTAATCCTTGGGCTACGGTTGAATCTATTTTATCTTTGTTTTTTATAATGGTTGACAATGTAGATTTGTGAATTCCATATTTTTCTGTATATGGTTTTCTTACTTAGAATTCCCGATTCAATATCCAGGAGAATTTTTAATTTTTCCTCGATTGATAAGGATTTACGTTTGTCACACACGTCTACCAATGTTCTCATTGTGTATTAAAAAAAAAAGCAGTATAAACGACTACAGAACACTGATTCGAATAATACAGAACTCCAAACAGAACTGAGCTAGTTTTGAGAAAAAAGTCAATGGATTCACAGAGAGAGAGAGAGAGAGCAAAAGGAAATCAAAATAGTTAAGAGTAAAAAAACACCTCAATTCTAGAAACTGGTGCTACTTCGTCTTCCCGCGCTCATTCTACGTAATACAGTAAAAAAAAAAAAAAATAATAATAACAATTTTAGCAGTTCGTTATAACAGAATATAATAATTCTCAGGCATCAAATTTAGTTCGTAGTTCGCACTAACCAAGGGATTTCGCTATAACGAGGGGTTCAGCAGAAATATAATGGTAATTTTAGGGGGATAGCATTTTGGTTCGCTATATCGAGGTGTTCATTATATCTGAGTTCGTAATAATGAGGGTTTACTGTATTAGGACCATTCCCAGAAAGTGCCGCTGGAAATAAGTACTTCTTTGTGATTGTAAACTGTTTTTCCAAGTGGGGGGATAGTATTTTGGTTCGCTTTATCGAGGTAATAATGAGGGTTTACTGTAGCTGGTAAGCCGACTTGAGATGAGATTTGGCCACGCCCACCTTGAACAAGTATACCAGTCGGCCATTCCCATCTGAAGAACAGGACTTTCATCAGGGATTTCCCATCGGCAAGTCCCAGCTGAAGAACAGGAAGCAGAAGGCAGCCGAGACTATTCAAGAGTTCAAGGCTGACATTGCAAGAATGGTAAGACTGGCCTATCCAACAGCCCCAGAGAGTTTGTTGGGGTGTTTAGAAGTCCAAGCTTTTGTCGTTGGCCTGCGAGACTTGGAGCTTCAGAGGGCGGTGCGGCTTGCTCGTCCTAAATTGCTCGTGGATGCACTCTCCACCGTATTTGGGTATGAAGCAGCCACAGAGGCTTCTCGTGGTCACACACGCCTCCGAGCCATGAATTATACCGAAAGAGATGAAGGGCAGCAGGAGTCAGAGAACCCTAAAAACTTTGAAGATGCGGTTCTTAAGGTAGCGAAGGCTTTGGACTCCCGGAAAAGAAGACCAGTAAGGTGTTGGAGCTGTGGGGAGCTCGGGCACGTCAGGAGCGCCAAAGCAGCAGGGAAACTAAGACTCCTGGAGGGGGACATCGACCCAACGACATCTTCAAGACCTTCCCCTTGTGGTAGTAGCCTATTTAGGGCATCGTGAACAGCATGAGATACGCAATGTAGGTAGACACCGGTGCTATGAACACAATCGTCTGCCCGAAGATGGTTGGCGAGAAAAGGCTGTCATCCTCCAGGTGGCGACTGAGGACTGCTACAGGAGATGTAGCTAAAGTATTCGGAGAGCTTGAGCTAAAGATACAGTTGGGTTCAAATTGTGTCTCGCATTCAGCACTAGTGGCGGTTATAGAAAAAGAAGTGATTATCGGCATGGACATAATGAGCTCATGGAGTCTCCTAATAAACCTAAAACGGCAAATCGTCAAAATTGATGGGGAGGAACTGTTCATGCATAGTCGAGAATTGGGGCTTAGAAGTAACCTTAGGTGAAGACATGGAACTTCCTACAAGGTGTGAGACCATCATGAATAAACAATTGTACAGTACTTACAAATGCATTTTTCGTTAGGGTGCACCCTACCTGTTAATAACTATATTAACTAGCCGGAAACATACTATTTTACATTTCACTAAAGAATAAATGTTGCAACATGTGCAATCCGGTACCTAACCCAGCTCGACTGTAGGGCTTGAATGTCTGTTGGCTACTGGACAAAATTATTTCAAAACATAAACTGCTTGTCTCGATTCTTCAACCCCCACGGATCAGCCAAAGCATCCCGTCTTACTTGAGCCTAAAAATCATGACCAGGAGGTGGGGAAAGGCGTCCTTGTTGGAAAGGTGCTAGTCATACCTTCTGATAAGGTGCCTATACCTCTTTGCAACGACTACCCGGTTACTATAAAGAAGGGGTAGGACAGGGGAGCACAAAGGTGGGAAGTTTAGAGCCCGTGACCTCCATGATACTTCAGGCTTCTTGGAAAAGGAGAAAGTGACCTAGTGAATCGCTATCGCCCTGTCTTTGGCTCGGAATCCGATAAGCCAGATAGAAGAAGCGTGGTGCGTCATAGAATCGATACTGGTGATGCACGCCCTATTCGTCAAGCTGTGCGGTGACTTCCCCGTTCAATACAAGAAGGAAGAAGCAGAGAATGCTCTTAAAGAGATGGAGTGGTGGAGCCGTCGAATAGTCCATGGGATGCCCCTGGACCTAAAAAGTGGATACTGGCAAGTAGAGAGGAACCCAGCCAACAAGGAAAAGACTGTGTTTACCACTGGGTCGGGACTATGGCAGTTCACAGTTTTACCTTTTGGCTGCTCAACGCTCCAGCCACCTTTGAGCGCTTGATGGAGAACATTTTAAGAGGCTTATCCTGGAAGATTTGCCTTGTATACCTCGATGACATCATAGTGGTTGGCCGGATGTTTGAGGAACACCTGTCCAATCTTGAAGAGGTCTTCAAGAGACTTAAAGCAGCCAATTTGACGTTAAACGCAAATAAGTGCCATCTTTTCCATACTAAGGTCACATATTAAGGACGCATTGTCAGTGGAGAAGGAGTAGCAGTGGACCCGGAGAAAATTCAGGTAGTCCAGCAATGGCCTACACCTGTCAATAACCAGCAGATTCGAAGTTTCCTGGGCCTTTGTTCCTACTACTGCCGGTATGTAAGGAAGCTTGGAGACATTGCGAAGCCTCTGAGTCGCTGTAGACCTTAAATGAAGAGGGTAGACCTTTCAGCTGGGATAACAAGTGTCAAGAAGCTGTTGATGCCTTGAAGGTATGGTTGACCATGGCTCCAATACTGGGCTACCCAGTTCCAGGAGGCAAATTCATCCTCGACACCGAGTTACGAGAGGGTAACTATGGGCATACAGTAAACCCTTGATATAGCGAACTGGTAGGGGGTTTGATATTCATAGTTCACTATATCGAGATTTGTTATAACTGAGGACTTTTTTTTTTAGGGCCAATAGCCACACTAATTCGATCAAATTTAGAAGGAAATGCATTCATTAGAACTAGTTAAATAAAAACGTATGTATCGAATTTATTTTTAGATAAACTATATATTAATTAAACAATGAGGTTCATTAATTTAGATATAAGTTTAATTATAAATAAATATAACAATTAGTTTTTAAACGTAAAGAGTAAGAAATGAAAAAAAAATAGTGATTTCTGCTCCTAATAAATATTCAGAAATGGTTATAAAATAGAAAAAAATTCAGTAACAATGTAGGAAAAAAAAAAAAATGAAAAAACTGTGAGCTATAATGCACAGGTAATTTGTGTTTGGCTATGGAAGGACGGGTTAAACTTCAGTCCACAGGAACTCCAATGTTGCTTTGGTAAAATCGCCACTCCTCTGGCTCATCCGCTGTTCCAGGAATTAGAGCTGGTTCTTTGGTTATTGCCCAACCTTTTCTGAAGCAGTTTCGTATTGTTGCTTCTGAAACTGTTTCCCAAGCAGCCGATAATTATATCATAGCTTGAAGAACATTCCAAAATAATATCTGTTAGCTGGTTTCTATGTTTATGATGGCTGCATTGACTAGACGTCTTCTATATTCTCTCTCAAGGCAGTAAATTATACCTTGGTCTAAAGGCTGGACGCGTGCTGTAGCGTTTGGTGGGAAAAAACTGTTCGATGTTTGGGAGCTCCAAATTGTCACATTTAAATGCAGAGCAATTGTCAAGCATCAATCTAATTTTACTCCTTTCTGATGCCATCCTCCTTTGAAGTTTAATTAGTCACTCCCGAAATGCAACTCCATCCATCCTGGCTTTCTTGTGGTGGGTGTAAATGCACGGTAGATGTAACCGGTTAATGTTTTTGAAACATCTACGGTTTTGGTATTTTCCTATCATCCAAAGCTTAATTTTTTCTGTTCCATCGGCATTTAATACACAGCAACTGTTAATATTGACTTGCTCTTTGATCCACCACACTCGAGTCCTTTGAAATCAAGAGTTCTTTCTGGCAGTAAATGATAAAATCCGCCGGTTTCATCGAAATTAAAAATATCCTTTCCTGCGTATTTCGATTTCTTTGCTTCGAATATTTTTAACCAGTCTTTAACGCTTGAATCGTCTACTTTGTTGGCTTCACCAGAAACAATGTGCGATGTAATGTTATGTCTTTTTTTAAATCGCCAGAGCTAGCCATTAGAGCATTCGAAGTTAGGAATGCCAAGTTCACATGAGAGCTCTTTAGCTTTAGCTTCAATAAGAAGGCCTGAGATTGGTTTTTGAGATCTCATTAGTTTCAACCAATCTATCAATTTTTTTTTCCAAATATTCATGAGCCGCGAAGCACAGTTGTATCTTTGATGCTGAAGTTAATCCTTGGGCTGCGGTTGAATCTATTTTATATTTGTTTTTTATAATGGTTGGCAATGTTGATTGTGGAATTCCATATTTTGGTTTTCTTACTTAAAATGCCCGATTCAACATCCTGGAGAATTTTCAATTTTTCCTCGATTAATAAGGATTTACGTTTGTGAAATGCGTTTACTAACGAACTCGTGTATAAAAAAAAAGACTAAAAAAAATGATGCGAATAATCCAGAGCTCGAAACAGAACTGAGCTAGTTGTGAGAAAAATGTTAATGGAATCAGAGAGAGGAAAATAAAATCAGATTAGTTAACTAAATAGAATGGTTTAACTTAAATTAGTTAACTAAATTGAGGTCCAATTCTAGAAACTGGTGCTACAACGTCTTCTCTCGCTCATTCTACGTAATATGGTAAAAAAAATATTAATAAAAAGTCTAGCAGTTCGTTATAACAGAATATAATAATTCACAGGCATCAAATTTAGTTTGTAGTTCGCACTAACTGAGGGATTTTGCTAAAACGAGGGGTTCAACAGTAAAACAATGGTAATTGTGGGGAAAAATTAGAAAGAACACTGGAAGAAAAGATCCAGGCGGTTGAGAGAAAACAGTTCGCACAACAGCCGTTACGAGACAAGGAACTACGTGAACCCGCCATTATAGAGAGCCGAGCCAGAATAAAATCTTTTATAAAATTTATGTAATTTATTTTTAGTTAAACTACATATTAAATAAACAATGAGATTCATTAATTTACTTACCAAGTTCACTTCTTTAGCCTTAACTTATTATTCGAATAATACGAAATGGTTAATAAGAGGGTCTGAGATTGGTATTTGAGATCTCATTTGTTTAAAGCAATTTATCAATTTTTTTCCAAATATTCATGAGCCGCAAAGCGCAGTCGTTTATTTGATGCTGAAGTTAATCCTTGGGCTACGGTTGAATCTATTTTATCTTTGTTTTTTATAATGGTTGACAATGTTGATTTGTGAATTCCATATTTTTCTGTATATGGTTTTCTTACTTAGAATTCCCGATTCAATATCCAGGAGAATTTTTAATTTTTCCTCGATTGATAAGGATTTACGTTTGTCACACACGTCTACCAATGTTCTCATTGTGTATTAAAAAAAAAAGCAGTATAAACGACTACAGAACACTGATTCGAATAATACAGAACTCCAAACAGAACTGAGCTAGTTTTGAGAAAAAAGTCAATGGATTCACAGAGAGAGAGAGAGAGAGAGCAAAAGGAAATCAAAATAGTTAAGAGTAAAAAAACACCTCAATTCTAGAAACTGGTGCTACTTCGTCTTCCCGCGCTCATTCTACGTAATACAGTAAAAAAAAAAAAAATAATAATAACAATTTTAGCAGTTCGTTATAACAGAATATAATAATTCTCAGGCATCAAATTTAGTTCGTAGTTCGCACTAACCAAGGGATTTCGCTATAACGAGGGGTTCAGCAGAAATATAATGGTAATTTTAGGGGGATAGCATTTTGGTTCGCTATATCGAGGTGTTCGTTATATCTGAGTTCGTAATAATGAGGGTTTACTGTATTAGGACCATTCCCAGAAAGTGCCGCTGGAAATAAGTACGTCTTTGTGATCATAAAGTTGTTTTTCCAAGTGGGTGGAAGCATATGCTGTCCCCAACCAAGAGGCTGCTAACTTGGCTGACTTTCTGGTAAAGGAGTTCATCACCTATTTCAGAGTACCAATTGAACTACACTCAGATCAGGGGAGGAACTTCGAGAGCACATTATTCCAGGAAGTCTGCAAGAGACTTGGGATTCGAAAAACTAGGACTATGGCCCTCCATACACAGTCTGACGGAATGGTAGAACGGATGAACTGGACCCCTATAAAGTACCTTTCCAAGGTAACCTCTGACCGTCAACAAAATTGGGACCATCAGATCCCATACTTCCTCATGGCCTACTGCTCTGCAGTTAATGAATCCTCTGGACAGACACCTAAGCGATTTCTCTTCGATCGAGAGATGAGATTACCTTGTGACCGCATTTTTGGCAGCAAATCCGGAGTGGATGTATCTGGGCAAGACTATGTATCCGGACTCCAGAAGAGAATGGTGTATTCTGGAATAGAATACACAAATGAGCTAGTTCGCAAGAACCTTCGCCTCACCAGCAACCAGATGAAGAGACACTATGATAGTAGGGCAGATCCAAGGAAGGAGACCTCGTTTGGTACTACAACTCCAGAAGAAAGCGAGGATTCTGCCTAAAGTTGCAGAAGAACTGGGAGGGACACTATGTGATAAAGAAGCGCATCAACGGTGGTCTGTAGGGTTTTTAAGCATCCCGAGGGAAAGCTTATGATCGTCCATTATAATCGCTTAGGGTCATATGCGGGGAACCATGACGAAGAGGAACTGGTGTAGCAGAATCAGAACAAAACTATGGTTTAGAATAATTCTAGACCTGTTTCCAGTTTAAAATCCAGATCTATTTCAATTATATATTTTCCTTACAATGTATCTTGTATATAGGTAAGCAAAAGTAAAACTCTTAGGATTTAGAAAAGGCTATTATGCTGTAGATTAATTAATACAATAAATCTGAAACTAGCCACTAAGAAACAGAAAATATATGCATTCTTTGTTGATTTATTGTCTGTATTTGAAAGTATCGATCGGTATTCGTTAACATATAAATGAATGCAGCTAGGTATGTAAACAAAAATGCTGCACATAATCCGCGGCCTGGACGAGAATACCGAGGGATATGTATGGGGTAAAACAGGAATTTCTGAAGATTTTCCAATCTCTATGGGTGTTAAACAGGGTGCTCTTCTTTTGCCTTTGTTATTCTCCCTGTTCCTAAATGATATAGACAAATATCTAGATGGGGGCATACTTGTTAGTATGCTACAGTCACGAAAAAAAAAACGGATTAATAACGCTTTGAAAATTTAAGTTCGCGAAAGCTAGGTAGAGCGCCCGGGGTATCAGTCGGGGAATGGGTAGGCAAAGGGGGGACGGAGTGTCCCACCCGCCTCGCCCTCACCACAACGCCCACATAATAAGGAATTTTTGGATATTTGCCTTTGCGAGAGGTAATCAGCTAGGAAAAAAAACCCATAGTAATTAGTTAATGAAAATTTACGTGTGCGAGAGCTAACTTGAGCCCGAGGGCAACGAGTTCACCCCACCTCCCCCAACTACCGCGACCAACTTTGTCAATGCTAGGCTCTAGTAGTTAGTTCTCGCGAACTTAAATTTTAAAAACCGTAATTAATACGGCTTGTTTTTCGTGACTAGTTACCTCTCGCATATAGTGGGAGTCCTAAATTTTGCCTATCCAGGGATAATTAGGATAGGGATCTTTAACGAGTACCTATGGGTATACTTACATGTATACTTGAGTATGGGGGCATACTTACAGGTGCATGATTTTAGAATAAAACTACTGGCTTATGCAGATGCCTTAGTTTTATTATCGTCCAATCCCATAACAATACAGCTTATGATAAATCAAATTGAAACTTACTTTCTAGAATGGAATCTAAAAATAAATTTAAATAAATCCAAAATAATTGTTTACCAAAATGGCAGTTTGGACAAAACAGTGTTGAAGTGGTAAACAACTATAAATATTTAGGCGTAACGCTATCTTCTGGTCTCTTATCTTAGTTAAAAACTAAAATCTCCAAAACAAGGCTTAAATTCTCTCTAGCACACATAATGAATAATGAAATTTCGCATTCATCTAAACTACATATATTTAATACAGTCTCAAGGTCAATTATGTGTCACGGGTCGCAGGCTTGGGGAGGACAAAGATATAGGAAGGTTGAAAGTTTATTAACATTTTATATCAAAAAATTTGTATAGTCTGCCTCTTATATACCTGATTATATAATATTTATTGAAACTAATTTAATCCCTGGGGTCACCTGTGGTATAGTGGTTAGCATGGCAACATACAATACAAATGGTCGCAGGTTCGCACCCAGTGGTGGCCCTAGGATTTTTTAATGGTAGTAAAAAATCCTGAGCCATACCGTCCCTCGGATAGATGCCTGTACGATGTCAGGTACTTGTTAAAGATACCTATCCTAATTGTACCTGGTTAGGCAAAATTTAGGACTCCCACTGTAACATCGTCCGATTAGCCTTAGGGGCATAAAATGACATTAATCTACTGGTGGGCTTGTAGCCGCACTCAGTGCGGCAAGCTCGGTTTCCTTGAATTTTCGTGGGTAAGCCGTGGACAGAATTTTTCAGAACTTGATGTAATCCTAGTACTACTAATTGCCTTTATGTTTGTTCAAGTACGAGAATTATATCTTTTATCGTTCGGTGACAATAGGATTCTCAATTAGTAAGTTCGTAGAAGCCGCACACAGTGCTGCTTGCGCCCGGTCTCGAAACTTATTTTCAGTATCTTCCAAACCCTCATCTACACTGTTCCTCACCCGTTTTTTCAGCAACTGACATATAAGTAAAATTACTAATTACTTATCCTGTACTACTTTGTATTATTATGTTCCAAAAAAGAACCACGGGAACCAAGAGGAAGCTGATCCTCAGCAAGCAGAAGAAAGGAGGGTTGGACCATGTCATCTCTGTGGCCGCCATAAGTGGCACAATACTACCATCAAATGCAAGAAATGTGTCAAGCACATTTGGAAGAAGCATTCTATTCAGGAAACCATATGTAAATCCTGTAATGAAAGTACTGACAAGACTGAGGAAGAAGAAGAAGATGGACTCTAGATTTCAGATGACTGATAATTTTTTTTAACCAACAAAATTATGTTACCTATTTGAAAATTTTGTGATTCCTTCGTTTTTGTCATTATTATATTCTATATTCTTCGTTTTATGTTTTGTTATTGATAATTAATCATTAAAAAGTATTATTCCAATTGTATTTAAAAAAAAAGGTGGCTATCTATAACAATATTTTATATTAATTTGTTATATAGTAACATATTTAAATAAATTAGTTTCTGTTTACTAATAATCATTTTCCATCCACCCAAGACAAATATTTCAATATAAAACCTGGAATTTTGACATGCCGCACTCCGTGCAGCACGGGCCCGGACATGTAACTCCCAAGGACGCTCCCGCCGGTAGGTTAAACAAACAAACTTAACTTAACTTAATTTAATCCCATATTTATCCATACTATTAAACTTTATTTTGAAAGTTATGAATACCCCTAACAGGCTACCACTATCGAGGTTGTTAAAAAAGATCTTCCTTGGTTTAAAAACATATAATCACTACTACAGAAACATAATCTCCCACTGATAAATCTGGATAATTTAAACGACTGGCCAGAGATCTTTAAAAGCTTAATTAAAAGTATACGGGATAGCTTAAAAAATGTCCATATAGAATCTGCTAAAAATTCATCAAGTAGTATCCTGTATAAACATCTATGTTTGAACATATACATAACATGTTTGAACTATCTGGTAATGTATACTATTTCAACAACTTCAAAAGAAATGATATTCAATGGATTATGAAGTTGAGGAGTGAATTGTTGTGTCTGGAAATACAGATATACAGTTATAATTGACTCCCGTTAATAGACCGCCACTCTTGTAATATTTCATTTATTAATATTTATATTTTATCTTACATTATTTGTATTTTTCTTAATTTTTTTTTCTTCTTCTCTCTTCTCTTTTAATTTTTTTATTATTATTCTTTTTTATTTTATTCTCTGTTTGCATGTAATTATATCATTATCAAAGTATATCACTTTTCATATACTTTATTATATTTTTTGAAGGAGTAATATAATTTACAATGAGCGAGATATGTAAATAAACAATAGTTTACTAACGTAATGCTGAAGATTTAAATGTATTTATTTTGTATATTGTATAAGAGTATGTGTCCAATTATTTTTAGTTTTGTAATTTGTATTCAAATAAAGATATTATTATTATTAAAAGTAAAACACTTCTTAATATAGAGGCATATGCCTTCAATAAATACATTTTTATTTTTATGAAAGAATTTCTGATGCAGCCCCAAATTTTATGGATTTATTTTCGATATTTCGTATTTCAAATTTCTAGTAAAACAGTCATCAATAATGGTAATCCCTAAGCATCTCAAAAGCATTATTGAAACTTCAAATCTCTTCTTTTGTCCATGATTAAAAAACACAGTAGCTCTGATGATCCATTTATAATTTAGAACTTAAAATAATAACTTTTATAATCAGGTAAATAACAAAAATGACCTGAAACTTACCCAGACAATGCTCTTCTAGTTGAGAACCATGATTACGAAGACGTTGTACTAATTCAGTGGTCAACTGAGAAATATTACTTAGGTCATTTTTTTGAATTGCATCAGAAACAAGATCAAGTATTCTGAAGGTATCCTGTACTAAAGGAATAGATATAATTAGTTTGTAATACACTTATTATAGTTGTTACTTAATTAATAAATTACATACACTGGTCAATAGCAGCTTCAGATTTGACCACAATATCTTGTGATTCATAAACTGAAAAACATTGAAGACAACATATTAAAAAAAAAAGTTAAATTACAATATAATTTATTATTGAATTTCTATTACAAATGGCAAGTTAATAACTGATTACATCATTCTTTCAAAATTCCTAATCAAAGGTTTTCAAACATGGGTTCACCAGAGTCTCCTGATAAATAACATGTATGTAATGTAATTGGTATTTTCTAATGGCTTCAATCTCATTAAATACAAAACCGTCTTTTAAATAAATTAAAAAATTTTCTTGAGTCTCATTTCATGGAATGAAATTTTCCTGGATCAGGGTCTGAAAATGAAGGCGATACTGTGTTCTGCTGTGGTAGGGACAGTTAATATTTCTTAATTTAAATCTATTGCTGATAAAGTTTAAACTTCACTAAAGATAAAGATAAAGATTAAACTAAACTGTATTCATAATCAATATTTTGTTTATTTTGCGATAAAATTGCTAATAATTATGGAATTCATGAAAGTTTTTAATGGGACTACCCCGGTCATACCATAAAAGATGCAAAATATTTCATTCCAATCAGTCCATCCATCTCAAAGTAATTGGTGAACGTACATAGATAGAAAAAAAAAAAAAGGAACGTAGGGATCGAATCAAGTAACCTCCTTTTTTGAAGTATGTTTAAAAAAAATCTTTAAAATATCTAGCAGCAAAATAGTTACACATTCGAAATCTGCCTTATTTTCTTTTACAAAATCACACTTAGTCAAGTTTCTCTTTTATTCACTAAACACAAAAATACACACCATTTTTTTTTTACCAAACCAAAATTTCACAGTGGTAGTATTTTGGTAGAAAAACTGAAATTGTTTTTTAAAATTCTTCTTTTGAAAGTAATTGACCTTCATTGAGGGAATTTCAAAACATATAAATCTGAGGGTGCTAGGTCAATCAATACCTAGAAAGCGGATTTCTGGATTTCTAAGAATAGCTGTTTTTATTTGCATTTAGAATGGAATAATATTATAAAAATAAGTTGATCAGGACAAATGATACTTGCTTGTAGGCACCTCAATCAATATTTTAAAACAAAAAATGATCCTGAACTTAATATAGTAAAAAAACAAAACAAAAAAAAAAAAAAAACAGAAATACACCTTGATGCTGTTTAATATGGCTTTCATAAACATGTCCTGGCACAACCTTTAAAGGCTTCGGTTTCTCTAACTTTTTGACTACTCTAGTGCTAACACTTCGTGTAAGAGCACTCATTCTGAAAAAAAAAAAAATAGAGTTAAAGCCCTCATTCTAAAATTAAATAAAGAATTTATCACAGATCATCAATAAAATATTGTGAGAACATGGAGGTGTAAATCGCCATATAGTTATTTACTAACAAAGAAAATAATTGTTTAGTGATAAGACATTCTTTTACAGAAAAAATTTTATGTAAGATTTTAGGGTAATAATTGAATATGTATTATATTTATGTAGTGTATGTAGTAAGTTTTAACTTTAATGCAAATAAAAATATTTTAGTGGATTTAATAGTACATTTATAAAATTGTAAATGTTATAAACACTTTCAATTGAAAAAATCAAATATTTATATTACTCTGATCTATATATATATATATATATATATATATATATATATATATATATATATATATATATATATATATATATATATTCTCATATATCAATATATTATTTCTCAAAGCCTTTTTTTTGTGGTAGGCTATAACTTCCTTAATACTTCATCAAATTTCATGAACGAGGCATCATTTTAAAGCATTCCTTAACCCCTACACCGAAAAAATATACAAATCTCATTTCTCCTTCGATTGCTAGTTATAAGAGCAAAACCACGGTTTCAGCGAGAAAACGTTCGTAGATGTTTCTAAATGGTGTCAATCTTTTCAGGATTTCAAGAACATTTTTGGTCATGTACATTTTTTCGATTAACCCTTTCGTTTGCGAGTTGAATGCGAAAAACTGCAATACTCATCGAAAATGGTTGCGAAATGGTCGCATGGCTTTTTCGAAGGTGTCATTTTTTTGAGTTTTTCAAGATTTTTGGTCATATTCACTTTTCCGATTGTCACCATCATTTGCGAGTTACGAGCAAAAACATGCGATTTCAGTCAATAGATTCAGCGCAATCACTTGTAAACACGTAAATATGTAAATACATTAAATTTAAGTTTTAAAAAATAAATAATCTCCAATTTAAACACGTTACTTCAAACCTCACCTATGCCCATGAAGCGCTAAATAAGCTCTCTACGATAATAAATGTAGGGCGGGTAGATACTTTAATTAAGAGGGATTTAAGTAGGTTAGAGTGCTTATGCTTCGCACGGGTCAGTTAGTAGATATATATATTTAAAATATTAGGTTGATTGATTGATAGTCAGGATTTTTAGTTATCGATTATTATTTTGGAAAGCCAATTTTTCGATCCCTACATGTGGATCTTCATCAGGGTTTCTGAGTCCAGAGTAATACAGAGACTGTTCCCAATATTTAGACAAATTTAGAGGAAAGTAAACTTTCGCTTTCCAAAATAAAAATAGATAACTGAAAATCCTGACTATTAATCAACCTATCGTAAAGAACAACAGTTGACAATTACTCACCTCTATTTATACTTTTTTATTTTTGAAGAGATTGGTCTTGCCCGGGAGTCGAACCCAGGTCTCCCTCGTGACATGTGTGGTGCGCTATTTATATTAAATTAATATATATTGGGTTGTTTAACACGAAATGTCAGATTTTATAATTTTTGAAATACATAGAGGATTGTAGGTCTCTGTTGTTTACTTCCAAATGTTTACATATTATAATTAAGCATTTACTAATCCTCTACTTTCTTTTAATAAACATTAGCTTCCCAATCAATTAAACACTTTTTAGTATACCTCCAAATATGAACGTGGAAACACACGATTTTCGTGTAATATTTTTTTATGAGTTTAAACTCGGCAACAATTATTGTGCCTAAGCAAAGAATGAGTTATATAGGAATATTTCATAAGGAAAGTTTTAGAGTATGAACTCCGTGTTGAAAGCAGCAAATCAATCGAACCACAGGTTACTTTAAACGGACAATAAAAACTGGCAAAGAGGGAGATAAAAGTCTTGACAGAATAAGAGAGTGTGAAAACAATGTGCAATGGGAAACAAGGGATTTACTGGAGCCACCACTTTTATATAGCCTTAAAAAACGATATGAAGGATAAAGGTGGTGAATCAACAATGTTTGGAGAAAAATATGGACAGAATTAACCCTTTAACGCCTGTAGACTGATAAATCAGTTCGAGCGCTGCAGTCCCTGCGGCCTGTAGATTGATATATCAGTTCCGCCCGCTTCAGCGTTAGAAGACTGAAACTGCGGACCTTTATTATTTTATAATAACGGACCTATTTATTTTATTTGATTTCTCTTTCCATATTACTAATGCACTGGGATAAAACCCCCCGTTGTCAGCACCTTAAGAGATGATTACAATTTTTGTGGCTTCTTTTAAAACAAAAATTGAATTTTTACTCTTCGCTTTCGGATTTATCATATCAGCATCTATGAATGCAACATTCATAAATCGTAGGTAACTTACATAAATGTCTACTTAGGTACGTTCCTACACGTATTTTTTTAATTTCATGAATATTAGAGGAGCATGGCGAGCAGACAAAATAGTTATTATTCATATTTAGGACGAGTGCAGGACATATGAAAATTATTTTTGGATAGATAATAGTTGACCGGATATAGATTAAGGATGACAATAGTCCGGGGAGGCGGTCAATAAACTACAAAATAGTATAAAACTATTTTATTCTAGCCGATGTTTCGACCCATCTATGCAGGTCTTCGTCAGTGCTAAATAAACAAGACACAGACAAAAAATTATGAATACATAGGACAAAGAATATGAACTGGCAATCTTGTTATATTGTTTCCTCAATCTTGTTACATTGTGTTAAATGCCACTATTTATTCTTGTAACCAATGTTATGTACAAATCCTAACCCTCCTGCTGGTCTTTTTTTTCTGACACCCCCCCCCCCCCTCCGATAAATCTCTACCTACCATCTTACCCTGTTACCCTCACTTTGCAGGACATATGAAAATTATTTTTAAATAATTAGCATTCGCTTTTCTCCAACCCTGTTTCGAGCCCGTCTGGTATTTCCCAATGACGAGGTTTATGGTTTCCTACAAAATTTCTGAGGGTTGTAAACTAATTGACAAGGGGTTCTTTTCGGGTTTTTCCGAATTAATTTTACCTGCACCTTATTCCTTAGTCAAATAATTGAAAACTTTAGAAGAAAAATATGAACAAGGAGATAAAGAAGGGTGAATGTGGCAAAAAGCATTAAGGTCACTGGGCATGGCAGCTGGTCTAAGGTCTCAGGCCACAGGGCCCGAAATACACTCGCACTGCTCAGACGCTAAAGGGTTAATGTACCAGATGCCTCCATAATATGAGGAGGCATTTGAGAAAATATTAAAAAATATGGATGGAATTGTTGCCGAGTTATTCCTGAAAAAAAGAAGACAAATAAAAGTATAATATTGTAATCAATTTGGATCAAACAGGATATGCTGAAGCTCTGGAAGGCAGGTATTATATGCTATATCTATAAAAAGGAAAATGTTCTTAAGTCTGCAAACAACCCCAGGGGGGAAAGGAAAATGTTATTCATATTATGTTTTTGTGAAGCTTGTTACATTTGTGGTAAGAGAAATAGGAAACTATCAGGCAGGCTTTCAAAGCATTAGATCGCTACTAATCAGATTTTTCACTATTTCAGAAAACGGTAGAATATAAATTCCTACACATCATCTCATAATAGATTTTTGATTCATCGTGCCTATCTCATAGGCTCTATGGGAGTCAGAAGCACTTTTTAAGTTGATCTGTTTGGTTGCAATCATAATGAATGAACCTAATTGTGTTGTCAGAATGTTAGGGGGATCTTTCTCAATTCCAGACTTTGGGAGGCTTACAGTAGGTTGATGTCTCGGCATTATTATTATTTAATTTCCAGAAGTCAAAAATCCAGATCAAAAACATAATTTTGAACAGGCTTCTTCTATTCAAAGCTTTGAATTAGCCGAGGAGATTGGTCTGTGCATCATATTATGGACGCATCTGGTACATTAACCCTTTAGCGTCTGAGCAGTGCGAGTGTATTTCGGGGCCTGTGGCCTGAGACCTTAGACCATCTGCCATGCCCAGTGACCTTAATGCTTTTTGCCATATTCACCCTTCTTTATCTCCTTGTTCATATTTTTCTTCTAAAGTTTTCAATTATTTGACTAAGGAATAAGGTGCAGGTAAAATTAATTTGGAAAAACCCGAAAAGAACCAACCCCATGTCAATTAGTTTACAACCCTCAGAAATTTTTTAGGAAACCATAAACCTCGTCATTGGGAAATACAAGACGGACTGTGTCCTGCACTCGTCCTAAATATGAATAAGGAAATGATGATTATTTTGTCTGCTCGCCATGCTCCTCTAATATTCATGAAATTAAAAAAATACATGTAGGAACGTACCTAAGCAGACATTTATGTTAGTTACCTACGATTTATGAATGCTGCATTCCTAGATACTGATATGATAAATCCGAAAGCGAAGAGTAAAAATTCAATTTTTGTTTTAAAAGAAACCACAAAAATTATCATCATCTCTTAAGGTGCTGACTACGGGGGGTTTTATCCTAGTGCATTAGTAATATGGAAAGAGTTAATAAATCAATTAAAATAAGTTCCGCAGTTTCAGTCTTCTAACGCTGAAGCGGGCAGAACTGATATATCAGTCTACAGGCCGCAGGGACTGCAGCGCTCGAACTGATTTATCAGTCTACAGGCGTTAAAGGATTAATTCTGTCCATATTTTTCTCCAAACATTGTTGATTCACCACCTTTATCCTTCATATCGTTTTTTAAGGCTATATAAAAATGGTGGCTCCAGTAAATCCCTTATTTCCCATTGCACATTGTTTTCACACTCTCTTATTCTGTCAAGACTTTTATCTCCCTCTTTGCCAGTTTTTATTGTCCGTTTAAAGTAACCTGTGGTTCGATTAATTTGCTGCTTTCAACACGGAGTTCATACTCTAAAACTTTCTTTATGAAATATTCCTGTATAACACATTCTTTGCTTAGGCAAAATCATTATTGAATCAGGATGATCTTTGCACACTCTATTCAATACCAAGAACAGCCTTTGCTACTCCCTAGATGGAGTTCAAACTCGCTTCTTAACGCTATTTTCTACCTACTCATATGCCCTCATTATCAGACACAACACTTCTTATGTTGCCCCTTAGTTCATTATCTAATTGAATTAGTTACATATTTCTCTTTTAAAAAAATTCGCTCTATCAAATATTTCTACAATTTTAGATATGATTTATCAGTTTCAAATTCCTAGCTCTGATCTTTGACTCAATAGTTCAAATCAATATTTGCGCCCCCCAAAACCTGGATATTAATTAAATTTGACCTACACATGGTACTTATCAGAATTTGATCATCTGTAATCCCCATGTTCCTTTTAGCATCTGCTTACTGGAAGAGTAAGCACCTACAATGGCATTAAAAGGTTAAGTTCTTTGCCGCTATAAATTTATAAGTCAGTGACTGTTAGAAGAACGGTGGCAGTTCGAATCCACCCAAGGAGGGTTGACTTTTATTTTATGATAGACCCACAGAATGATTCTGGACCTATCCGCCATGGTTAGAATAGGTTAGTTACACTTTAAAAATCTGTTTACTCTGAAAAATTCAGGGAAGTCTAGCATTAATAGTGCAAATAACTGTTTATCAGCAAACAATAATTCTTAAAATCAACTAAATAATAATCATGTACCTAAGGAAATTATAAGAAGATAAACTTGCACCAATTTAGTTACAATTTTCAGTAAATAGAATTTTAGGGATCTAAGCTGGCTGGTCAACATTCCTATAACAATATTCATACAAAGTTTGATAATTTTGAAGTAGCTTATGAATGAAACCTATACAGTAAAGAACCTTATTATTTAAAAAAATAACATTAATTAAATACTTGATTGAATTAAAACATAGCAGAAAATAACAATTATAAACATTAATGAACTAGGTATACAGAAATGGCATAAATATTACTATAAACATTAGGTAAAGGTTTATATTTAAATATTGGACTAAAGTGAAATAATATTGACCATAACAAGTAACAGATTACATAAAATTTTCCTACAAGTAAACTTGATAAAAATGAGATGGATTGTGAATTATAAAAAGGTTTATTAACACAAAAATCATTAATATAAGTCACTGTCATGTCATGAATGTCAGAAGGATGAAACAATAAAATAACAATGAATAACTGACATTTGTTACCTTACTACCTTTATATCCTGACATGCCCTCGACCAGGTGAAAGGTTATGTCAAAGAATGTTGATAAAAAGAAGTCGTACCAACACAACAGATCTGATTTGTTCATAAAACAATCCATCACTAATTAGCAGTAGAAACCAAATTAAACCAGTCAGGTTATAGGTCTAATAAGGATTAGATAAAAAAAATACATTCTGATAACGAAGTAATATAAGCACCTGCTAATTAGAAAGAACGGTCATAAAATATTAAATTATTACCAACAAACTACAGTAGGGTAAACCATGCAGTTATTGACATAGAACTTAAAGAAATAAGTAAACGATTCCTAATTTTATTTCAAGGTATGCATAAATCTAATATTTGAAGGGTCCTCTAAGTCATCTATGAAGTAAGTGTTTAACAAACTAACCATAGGGAAGATTTTACAATTAAATCCACAGGGTATCAATAACTAGTTTTTGCACTTTTAACAATAAATATTGCCACATGGTAAAACTATTGAACTTTTGACCCAAAAAAAACCCTCTTGAGTCTTTATAAGGATAAAGAGGAATTATAGGAAGTTTCAATTTGATCCCTTCATAAAAAGTACTTTTTTTAATTTTACAACAGAAATGTAGTCTAAGGGTGTCAATAACTGTCTGGTTTACCTTATCCTTATCCTTATATATTGTTATGAATGAAAAATAAAGAATTTCATAGACCTGACTTAAAGGTTTTAATAAACAAAAACTTTACATATATAGTGAATTTAATAGAACACATTAACAAAGTAATGAAAATCAGAACACATGTTTTAAAATAAGTAATTAAATTATATCTTCTTGCTCATTCACCCCTCCCTAAAAAGTTATGAAGTCTTTGAAGCTAGCAGGTGGTTTTCTTTCACGGATAGAACGATTTTCCGCCGGTAGTACTGTAGGGGATCCACTTTCATCATTGTTTAAATCTTCTTCAGCTTTGTCATCTCTTATCGGATAGGTTAGTGAAGGAGCTTCGTTGTTATCCAAGGTCTTATTTTCTTCAGTGGGATTCTTACTTGTCCGTATTATTGAATCTCCAGTAGGTGCCAAGTGTCGGGTTGAAACTGTCGATTCTCTACCGTCAGGAAGTCTAATGTGAGCATATTCTGGATTAGACTCCAGTAGCTCAACCTCTTCCACAAGAGGGTCATATTTCGTTGCTCTGATATGTTTTTTCATCAAAACAGGATCAGATTTAGTTAACCAAGTAGGCATAGAACAACCATTGAATGATCGGCGAGGGTGATTGAACATACGCTCATGCGGTGTGGCATTCGTAGAAGTGCAGAGTAGTGATCATATAGAGTGAAGTGCCATGTCAAGCACATCTTCCCACTGCTCTGTTCTCCTATCCAATGACTTAAGGGCAAGCATAATGCTCTTCCAAATAATGTCATTATATTTTTTTACCTGTCCATTCCCTTGTGGATTATAAGGAGTAGTTCGGCTGGTAGCAATTCCGTGGGAAGTTAAGAACGATTTGAGTTCCGCCGACATGAAGGAGCTCCCTCGATCAGAATGGACGTAAGCAGGTGTACCAAAGAGGGCAAAAAGATAGTTCAAATGCTTGATTACCGTACTAGCAGATGTATCTGTGCAAGGGAAGGCAAAAGGAAATCTTGAGAACTCATCCACAACTGTGAGTAGGTATTTGTTTCTTGGCGCAGAGGGGAGAGGGCCTTTGAAGTCAAGATTAATGCGTTCGAAGGGCGCTATAGCTTTTATTAAGTTTCCAGAATGTGAAAAATATCTGGGTTTCAACTCTGCACACACTGTACAAGAGCTTGTCATTTTTTTTATGTCTTCTAAGGAAAAAGGAAGGTTCTTCGCGCGGATCCAATGTAACATTCTCGTTATCCCAGGATGACAGAGTGAGTTATGGAGCGTTCGAAGATCGGTAATTGAGTTTGTTGTGGCACTTATTCTTGAAAGGGTATCAGCAGCATTATTCTCGTTACCTGGACGATATATTACATCGAATTTAAAGCAGGATAGTTCTAGTCGCCATCTTAAGATTTTCTCGTTTTTTATTTTGTTGTTGTGCTGTTGATGCAACATAAAAGATACAGAATGCTGATCTGTTAAAATTTTAAAAGGTCTACCTATGAGATAATGCCTCCAGTATCGCAATGCTTCCACAATGGCGTATGCCTCTTTTTCGATGGAAGAGTGCTGCAACTCTGATTTATTTAGCGTCCTAGAAAAAAAAGCGACTGGTCTCCCAAGTTGACTCAACGTAGCAGCTATAGCGAAATGGGATGCATCAGTTTCTACTAGAAATGGGGCGTCATCAACTATAGCAGCTGTCGCTGCGTTGGCTATCTCGTTCTTCAGGGCATTGAAGACTGAAATTGTCTCTTCAGGTATGGGGAATACTGTTTTCAGTAAAGGGCGTATCTTTTCTGAAAACTTAGGAATCCATTTACTATAATACGAGAACATGCCCAGAGCTCTCTGTAGTGAGGCAGCGTTTTTAGGTACGGGAAGGTCTAACAGTGGTTTCATGCGTTCAGGATCAGGTGTTAAAGTTTTGTTAGAGATAACGTAACCCAGTAAATGAATTGTTTTAACCGAAAATTGACATTTTTCTTCGTTCAAAGTTAGGTTATATTTTCTCGCAGCATTAAGAAAATTATTTAAGTTTTTGTCGTGGTCTTCTTGATTTTTTCCACACACTGTCACGTCGTCCAAATAAGGGTATGTACCTTCGAGATTTTCGTCTTGTACAATGCGGTCGATAACCCTTTGAAAGCAAGCGACTCCGTTTGTAACCCCAAAAGGAACCCGAAGAAATTGATACAATTTTCCGCTGGCTTCGAATGCAGTGTATTGCTTCTCCGATTCTAGTATGGGTATCTGGTAGTAAGCGCTCTTGAGATCTAAGGTGCTGAAAACTTGGTTTTCTGAAACCTTTGATATGATTTCTTCAATTTTCGGAAGAGGGTAGGCGTCAAGTTGTGTAAACTTGTTTATCATTCTGGAGTAATCAACAACCATGCGAGGTTTTCGTATTCCATCTCTTACAACGAATGCTTGCGCGCGCCAAGGTGAGTAGCTAGGTTCTATCACACCTTATTCTAGCAGTTTTTTTATTTCTTCATTGATAAATTTATTATCTTCATTCGATAATTTTCTGGATTTAATTGCAATGGGTGTGCAATTTCTCATTAGATTCGCAAAAATAGATACCGGTTCAACCCGCGCTAGTGCTACGCTACAGATTTTTAAAGCAGGTAGGGAACCATTAAAACCTATTTCTACTACGGAATGTTTTTTGAGAATATCATGCCCAATTATCGCATCGCAACAAAGATTTTTCATTATCAATAACGATACATCATTGTAAGAGTGTTCGCCTAGTTTAACGTCCGCCTTACATTGTCCAGTTATTTCCGAATAGAGAGATGAATTTGCCATTGATATTCGTCCTTTATACGGCAAAACCATTAAATTACATTCTCTTACGAGGGCAGAGTTTAAGAAACTCAGAGAACTCCCAGTATCGATTAGCGCTTTTAACCTTATCCCGTTTAAAGTTATACTAACCGTTGATTGAATTAGACTGTTTGGAGAAGCCGCCGTCGTGTTAGCAAGCAAGTTGGAAGCCGCTGATGTTTTTGGTTCACGGTGTTTGCGGGCGTTTGTATTGTTCTGATTATGTTTCCGCGATTGACAAGCACGTTTCCAATGACCGGTTATTCCGCATTTCATACATACCGCATCCTTGGCTGGGCAGGATGATCTGGGGTGCCAGTTGGATCCACAAAAGTAACATAGCCTTGATGAGATAGCGACGGTTTCAGTTTCGGTAGAAGCACTTGGAGAACAGTGAATGGAATAAGATACTGACTGTTTTTCGGCCGATTCCAGGGCTTTTGCTTGGTCATAAGCCTCATCTAAATTTAGCTTAGTATTCTCTAATAACCTTTGCCTAATACGAGAATTAGTTAAACCTGTAATAAAAGCATCTCTTATATATAAGTTCTTATGTTCATCAGCTGAAACGGCTTGGAAATTGCAGTCTTTACTTAATCGTTTTAAATTTTGCAGATACTGGTCTATTGATTCTTCAGGTATTTGGCTTCTGGTTGCTAAACAGTGCCTTGCGTATATCTCGTTCCGAGGTTTGACATAAAGTGCTTCAAGAGTCGTGATGGCAGCATCAAAATTGTCAATTTCACTAATATATTCATAAATGTTAGGTGCAATATAATTAGTTAAAAGTTGTAGCTTACCTTCTTCATCAACCTTTTCTATCTTCTTTACGAAATTGTAGAAAGTTTTTTTCCAATGCATCCAACGTTTATCGGCCGTTACTGTATTTGGTTCTATTTCGAAACGCTCTGGTCGCAAATATTTATCCATCTTAATTCCGGAGGTTAGAAATAAGAAATAAACCTAACAAACACTAGTAACTTTATGAGTATTTTTAAAAGTTGTTTTTGTTTATTAAATTGTTATGAATGAAAAATAAAGAATTTCATAGACCTGACTTAAAGGTTTTAATAAACAAAAACTTTACATACATAGTGAATTTGATAGAACACATTAACAAAGTAATGAAAATCAGAACACATGTTTTAAAATAAGTAATTAAATTATATCTTCTTGCTCATATATATAAAAATCTCGTGTCCCGATGTTTGTCTCTCTATTTCTCAGAAACTACTCAACCGATTTTAATGAAATTTGGCTCAATGTATATAGTTTTGGCCAACTTAACGGACCGGATAGTTTTTAACTTGATTAGTGATCAAAATAATTCTTATATAGCGAATTATTGCAAACACAGTAGGTCGTGTTCCGATTTATTAACATGGCGTCATATGTCGATTTCATAACGTTTTTGTTTATAAGCAAGCTATTGTAATACAGGTTGTCATTATTATAATTTTGTATTGTGTTATGTGAACGCAGTTATTTGTTCCTATATTATTATTTTCCACAGACAAATAGTAATACAAATTTGTATTTATTGTTAATTTTCATTAAAGAATAAATAAATCAAGAAAAGGTTACAATAAATTCTCAAATGTGTAGGTACTTATTCTTCCTTTCCCTTTTTTATTTGTATTTAAATTAAATTACTAGCTAAGCGCTGAAACGCTTTGCTGTGGCCCACCCTGATATCAACTTTTAGTAAAGTAAATACATTTTAATAATTTAAATTAGGCTATTATTTGATAAATGTTGTAACAGCACCTACTGCCAGAGGTGTAACCTAATAGAAACCTTATTTGGGGAGTCAGTGTTGCCAAAAATTAGTGAAAATTAGTAAGCTGGCTACACTGCGGGTAAACCAGTAAAAACTCCCTAACAAAAAGAGCGTGTTTTGATTAGGTGTTGTGGGATACTTTGTGATTTGCTAAAGAACTGCATAATTAAGACTTCAATATTATATTTTCAGTTGATTTATTTAACAGAAGTTTCTTTGTTTTCATTATTCGTTTTGTTATTATTATTTAAATACAGTGTTTTTTTATTTTACCAAACCTTTTTATCATTTTTATCCCGAGATCTAAAATGTAAAATTTAAAAAATGTCAGTGAAGATTTGTAATTCCTCCTTTATCAACAATAATTTAAAGTTGAGAAAGTTTAATCCCAATCGGTGAAATAGAGCTGCATCGAAATTCAAAATTTATCAAATTACCAGAAAATTTCTGAACTGTTGTAGAGACGAAAAATGAACTGTCTACGAAATATAAAGTGTCTTTCCTGATATTTTGAACAATTATTTGGACTATAAGTGGCTGGGTAGTCGTGCTATTTTGGCAGAAAAAAATATTGATTTCGATGAAATAAACTTCCAAAATCAATTGACAATGTTCTAGATGTAAACGAAGCCGTAAACTTCCCATCTGATTTTTTTAATTCCCTGGATCTTTATCTTTATCTTATTTCCCTGGATATACACCCAAACAATCTCCAGTTGAAGATTGGCTCACCGATCATTCTTCTTCGTAACTTAAATCCACTTCAATTGTGCAACGGTACACGTTTGGTCATTAAAAGGATCACAGGAAATGTTATTGAAGGAAAAATGTTGCCTGGAAGGTTTACAGGAGATATCTCCCTGTTGCCACCTATTCCCCTGGAACCGACAGAATTTTCAATCAAATTTAAAAGGCTTCAATATCCTATTCGTTTGGCTTTTGCCATGACCATAAACAAATCCCAAGGGCAAACAATGTCCACTTGGACTTTGAAAATCCGTGTTTTTCCCTTGGGCAATGGCATAACTCACGTGGGAAATGGGTATCGCCTGCTCACGTGTGTGGAAACCATCAAATATTTGGTTTGTGTTAAAAAAACAAAAAAAAAAAAACAGATTAACCCAAAACATTTTGAACAAATTAGTACTTGAATAAATAAAAATTCTTAATTGTATTATGTAAAAACCTCTTTAAGAAGAGATTTATTATCACTCAAATATATTGCTAAATTAAAAGCTTCAACACACCACCCTCCTACCGAACACTTATTAGCCGAAGGGTTGGGAAATCGAGGTCTCAAAGAAATGGAGAAAAACGCCTATCAAAAGAACATATATGACGCGTTAACCAAGATTGGCATGACCCTGAGCAAAATTAAACCCGTTGTTAAACTAACAATACCAAGTTGAAGTAGTGTTAGGCCAATAATCAATAGATCAATGGCTGAGGTTACCAAAACTTACTTCAGTCATCCTTTTTAAAATTAGTGGAAAAATATAGCCATTTCGAGTTAGTTTATACCGATCCATAAAAAAAGGGCGATAGTGTTGGCAGCTCTGTGAGTCGTAAACACAATCAGCTCCTTTTTAATCAAACTACATTGAAATATGAGATGTAAAAAATAAAAACTTTCCTATATTCCTTACCAAATACTTTTAAATGGTGTAATGCTCTATTCTCAATCACGTTGGATTTTGATTAGCTGAAAGGTTTACATCTTTATCAATGAATATTGGTATTACTGTATTTGTTTAAAAATATTAGGATATAACTACTGAGCCACAGCAACGCGTGGCCGGGTCTGCTAGTTTCTCTATAGTTTCTTGAGGCCACCGCAAGGAAAGGCGAGTATGAAAAAATAACTTATTTTAAGAGCGTTTCAACTTCTCCTGTTTTGAAATACAGCTTTGTACAAAACACTAGTAAGATCGTACAGATACGTTCAACACCATAAAAAACTTTGGTACTAGTGTTGTTTTGCTACTTTTATGTGTGGCGAATATGGCGTCGTTGAGGCCCCGACCTCAACTAGAAATGACCCTATTGTGGGTTTATTTATGTTTTGAAGAGTGAGCGTAGCGAGCGGGAGTTGAAAACTGGTATCTAATAGAGCTGATCTAATTCCTTTTTCACTGAAGGGCACGCCATGGTAGTAACCTTAGATTACGGCAACATAACCTCTCGAAAGAGGCAACGCTCGGAAGTTGTATCACGATTGCATTATCAAAACTTTTTAAAATTCTAAAATTTAAAAACTTTATCGCGGGTCGGAACTTTTTTTTGGTACTAGACCGTTGACGCTGCCATCCACATATGCGCTGTCGTTTCGGTATCCCAAGGAGGTTACCATTATTGGGGAAGGACCTTGGTGACTGTCCCGGGAAGCTTTCATCCTCCGGGTATTGGCGTGTCTTATTTTTCCTAAGTCAGGAGCGACCTTTTCTGTGGAGGAACTCCTAATGTGTCCGACCTCCCCATAGCTCCAGCACCGTACGGGTCTCCATTTCAGAGACTCTAGGACTTTTAAAACTTCTAAAACAAGGTTCGCTAGGTCTGCAGGTATGGCCGGCTCCCCACCGTTACCTACACAGCAATGGTCTTCTCTGCGAGTCTAAAGCCTTCGCAACCCCTGAGATTACACCTACTAACTCTCACCTTGCCGCGGTCGGTGATACGCGTGGTCTGCTACTGTTAGAGCAACAGCCTTATCTCTCGCGGACCGGGTGGTTGGCGGCTAGCGCCAATCCGTATTGGCGCTAGCCACAGCGTTGAACTGCTTGAGGTAATTCGACCAGGAAGATTTATCATCAAAAGTCGGTGGCTTTATCCTGGCTCGGCTCTCCAGAACAGGCACGTACTTCGTCGTCCCTTAATGGCTGTTGTGCAAACTGCTTTTTCACGACCGCCTGGATCTTTTCTTCCAGAGTCCTTCCTAATTTTTGCACCTCCGCATCTTGTTGAGCCAGCCTTTCGTTCAACTCAACCATATCACCGGACAAGTTGGTCAGCTTGTATATATATTCGTACAAGGACTGGCGTTGATGGTCCCGGACACCCGTGGAAGGTCCCACTTCTGAGTGGACTGGGCTCGAAAAATCTAGACCAAACAGTTCGCTCCAAACGCTTAGTTTGTTCCAAAAACCGGCCTGGGGATTTCAAATCATATGTTTTTTTTTACAATTTAACGCTACAATATTATATACCCTTTTTTGAAAAAAAGAGAAAGTAAACTTTTTGATGTGTAATTATATGCAAGAAACCGATAAAGGCCACAACTTCATGGATTATAGACCATTAGATGCATGAATACTTACATGTTTTAATTGGTATTCCTCCGCAGTAGTGGTTTAATTTTAAATTAATCTTATATATATATATATATATATATATATATATATATATATATATACGGGGGGCTATTTATTTAGGATCTTTAAAATTTAATAAGCTCCTACTCTCTCTACGGATGTCTCCACCACAGTGTCTATAATAAAGATTATCTTGCCAGAGCCACACAGCCCTTCACTTTAATCACCAAGGTTAAACCCAAGGGATAAGCATGGACCTCGGTGATTTTAGGGCGCTATCTAAGCAAGAGAGAGAAGGAAGCCGGAACAGAGGGTCAAGCAATGTTCAGCTTAAAGTGTAAGGAATGAAGGAATATCCTTGCCAGAGCGACGCTACCCTTTTACCCCGAAAGGTGAGAATTGATCAGCTTCTATTCAGCTAATTCCACGAGAGAACGTGGGCCTTGACAGCTCTAGTGCACTTATCTAAGCAAGGCAACCTGAACAGAGGGTCAACCAATGTTACAGGCCGTGGGAGGAAAACCCCCAAGATTTTATAGTTAGGGTAAAATTGGGGTGAGGAAGGAAAATAAATTAAATACGACAGCTAGGTTGAAACATCCCAGAGACACCAGGAGCTATCGGGCAGGGAGAGGAGTGTCTAAGACCGCCAAAGTCAAAGGCCAGATGAAGTCTAATTAATGTTGGGCAAAACTGCCCTATTTATACCTCAAGGGACAAACAAGTGACCAATCACAGCCCTGCACTGTTATAGTAGAATAGATAGGACCTGATTTCTTTAGGCTTTATTTTATTGGTTTTATGTTTTTAAAAGCCATTATTTTCAAAAAGATGACTAAAAAAAAGGAATTTCTCTTTTAAATTAGATTTTAAATTAAATAAGGTCGTAATGTTTTCAAAATGTAGTTGCCGGATCGGCCATAGATGGCACATGTGTTTGTTATATACACACTTATGGAGGCATTGGCTCCTATCTGATTACAATAGATTATATTTTCTTCCAGATCTGTAATTGCTTTCACTTATCTATATATGAAATATATAGTAAGGAAAGTATTGGGATCTTGAAAAATTTCGACTTCCGGTTTTCAACGGAAATACACGTTTTGGGGTCCCCTGAGTCCAAATAACCAAGTCCCGCGTAATGGTCTGTGTGTGTGTTTGTGTTTGTGTGTGTGTGTATGTATGTGTGTGTGTGTGTGTGTGTGTGTGTGTGTGTGTGTGTGTGTGTGTGTGTATGTGTGTGTGCGTGCGTGTGTGTGTGTGTGTGTGTGTGTGTGTGCGCGTGCGCGTGCGCGTGCGCGTGTGCGTGTGCGTGTGCGTGTGCGTGTGCGTGTGCGTGCGTGCGTGCGTGCGTGCGTGTGTGTGTGTGTGTGTGTGTGTGTGTGTGTGTGTGTGTGTGTGTGTGTGTGTGTGTGTGTGTGTGTGTGTGTGTGTGTGTGTGTGTGTGTGTGTGTGTGTGTGTGTGTGTGTGTGTGTGTGTGTGTGTGTGTGTGTGTGTGTGTGTGTGTGTGTGTGTGTGTGTGTGTGTGTGTGTGTGTGTGTGTGTGTGTGTGTGTGTGTGTGTGAACAGACTAGCTCAAAAACTATTAATCGTACGAAACTCAAATAGGGTATTTGGTGTATCAATATGCCCGCGATGTGACAGCAAAAATTACATTAAAATTGGCCAAATGGAGGCCAAAAGAATTCTGTCTAATTTTTAGGTTTTTTTCGATATTCTCAAAAACGGCTCTAACGATTTTGATTAAACTTGATATTTGATGTGTGTATGTGCCCGCGATATGACAGTTAAAATTTCATCAGAATTGATCAATTGGAGGGGGCACTTTACTTCATAAATTTTGTCTCACTTTCACGTGTTTTTTTTATATTTACTCAAAAACGGCTTTAATCATTTTAATGAACCTGGGTGTGTGATGTATTTATATACCTACGACGCGACAGCCGAAATTTCATCAAAATTGGTGAAACGTAGGAGGTACTTTTTTATTAAACCTTTTCTTATGTTCACGTGTTTTTTTTTTATTTACTCATCAACGGCTGTAATGATTTTGATCAGACTGGATATTTGGTGTATGTATATGCTCACGATGTGACAGCCAAAATTTCATCAGAATTGGTCAAACGCAGGGGCTCTTTATTTCATAACTTTTTTCCAATTTTTACATTTTTTTCCAATATGTCAAAAACGGCTTTAATGATTTTGATTAAATTGATCATTTTTAATCAAAACCAAGTCATCTTTTTTATACTATTTATTGAAATGGCAATTAAAAAACAATGTCAATTTCTAATCTATAGTCCGGCCGCTGAAAGAAGTGCCCCCACCCTCGGCTGAGAGTAGGCGGAGCCTTCCCCTTCCCTGCTATCTCCAACCCCTTCAGGTAACACGTACCCTTCAAAGTTACAGTTTTAAAGTTTTAGTTGAACCAACGCGTTTATTGTTTTTCCTAAAGTTAATTACTAATTGTTAATAGTATGGATAGTCAACCGGGCCCCTCGACTAGTACACCGAGAAGGAAAACAGGACGCGGTTTCGTGCTGAAATTCCAGTCGAGGTTACTTGTTTTCCGACTGTATAATTATTTTTTAAAAGAAAAGGATAATCATGGTTCTTTAATTTCAACAGACAAAGTGACACAAAGAGTCGCGGATGCCCTTGAAATTAGCAGATCTACGGTTTCTAAGATAGCGATCATAAAAGAGGGAAGCATAATGTGACTCCAGGGAAAAAGAAACCTCGCCCACCTACTGTAGCAGCGATGGATTCTTTCACTGAGGATGCCATTCGAAACCATATTTATTTGTACTATGAACGCAAAGAATGGCCTTCTAGGAGGAGATTATTAAATTCACTTAAAGAAGCAGATTTGTTCCATGGTGGAAAAACCGCTTTATCTGCATTGCTACATAAGTTGAATTTTAAGTGGAAGAAAATTGATAAAAGGAAATTTCTCATGGAGCGAAACGATATTGCTGCGGCGAGATGCACATTTCTGCGAAAAATAAGAGACTATGACTTGAACAGTATTATTTTCCTTGATGAAACGTTAGTAAATGCTGGTCACTGTGTCAGTAAAGCCTGGGCTGATGACTCACTTAAATCCTCGCGAAAATTACCTTCTGGAAAGGGTGGCAGACTCATTGTTACCCACGCAGGTAGTGCTAACGGGTTTATACCTGACCTGCTCAACATCATTAGGTCAAAGAAAACTGGAGATTATCATGAAGACATGAACGCAGAAGTTTTTCAAACATGGTTTTTAAAACTTCCGGAAAATATAACTCCAAAGAGCATTATTGTGATGGATAACGCTCCGTATCACTCGGTGATAAAAGAAAAACTGCCTACAATTGCTTGGAAAAAGGCAGATATTCAAAATTGGCTGTCGAAAAATAATGTAGATTGGTCACCTTCAATGATCAAGCCAGAACTAATGGAATTAGTACGTATTTATAAGCCTCGCAAGCATGGGCGTACCCAGCGGGGGGTAGGGGGGGCAGCTGCCCCCCACTGGAAGGCTGGGTGCAATAATTTTTTAGGCTTTTAAGACTGGAAGCAATAATAGAATACATTTTTTTCAAGCAAATAATTGTAATAACTTAGTTGATAAAGCACTGCTATAATTATACATAATTTTGGTTTCATTCACCTTTTCCGCGGTAAGATGCTACAACCTGAACGACCATAGCTTGCCCCCCCCCCCCTAGTTTTGATCCTGGGTACGCCCCTGCTCGCAAGGTAACATATGTTATCGACAATATTGCTCATCAGAACGGGCATACAGTGATAAGGTTGCCTCCATACCACTGTCAATTCAACCCAATCGAATTGATATGGGCCCAAGTAAATGGTAAAGTTGCAAAAGAGGACAAATCATTTAACTTGACTGAAGTCGAACAACTGACAAAAGTGGCGTGTGAGTCAAATACACCTGAGAACTGGAGAGAAGCAGTGAGGCACACCAAAGAAATTATTGAATCGGCTTGGGTGAAAGAAGGAATCCGTGAAGAAAAAATTGAGCAAATGGTTATTGAGGTAACAGAAAGTTCTTCTTGGGCATCGCATGTAGATTCGGACATGTCAGGTTCTGAGTGGGGACTTGATGAAAATATGGACAGCGAAGATTTGGGCTGCTTTCTTTTAGAATAAGATCAATAAAAATATTTTTTTTTTTAATTTAGTAAATAAATTACCTTTCATTTTAGTTCATTTTTTATAAAATAAATTAACAAGATCAACAACAATATACTATATTGTTATGTTTTATAAAACATATTATGTTTTAACTATTGTAAATTGTATGTTGAAAATCAATTATGTTTCGTTTGTTTTGTTTTTTTTGTTTTTTTCGCTTTTAGAATAAGAACAATAAAAAATATTTTTTTTAATGTTGTAAATAAATTACCTTTCATTTTTTATTAAATAAAAACACAAAAAATAAATTAACAAGATCAACAACAATATAATATATTATTATGTTTTATAAAACATATTATGTTTTAACTATTGTAAATTGTATGTTGAAAATCAATTATCTTTGTCTGTTTTTGTTGTTCTCGCTTTTAGAATAAGATCAATAACAATATTTTTTTTCAATTCTGTAAATAAATTACCATTCATTTTAGTTCATTTTTTATTAACTGACTTCGAAAGAGGAGGTTACTCAATTCGATACGTATGTGACTTTTTTTTTTTTTTCTATGTATGTCCACCGATTACTCCGAGATGGGTGGACCAATTGGAACGAAACCTTTTGCATCTTGTCGAGTATTTTCCCAATGTGGTCCCATTAAAACCTTTTTTGGGTTCTTAATTTATTAAAGAAGTTATTGGGAAAAAACATGAAAATAATTATTTAATTATCGCTCAAAATATTTACTTATTTGAAAAACATATGGCATATATATCATAAGGTATGCTCCAACAAACTATTAAAACACGTTGATAAATAACAAACTGATCATGTACTATCCCCGCTTTTTTTATTCTAAATTTGATTGGTTGATTTCAAGCAATGCTCAATAATGTTTTAATGGTCGATGAATCGGTTGGGATAACAAACCAATCAAATTCAGAATTAAAAGATCATGTGAAGTGTGTTAGTTATTGACGTGGTTTAAGTGCTTGTTGGAACAAACCTTATACATAACCTTAAATAAATTTTCAACAATAGATTTTAATAAAGATATATAATATCAGTGGAATATCGCTGTCGTTTTCTGAAAAATGAAACACTTCTTTATGGTTCCGGCAAAGTTATTGTTGTTTCGACTCTGTTCCTGGAAAATTTTGCCAAGAAATAAAACTCAAGAACATTTTTTTGGGTTGCTTAAAAGATTTTGTTTATTGATTTAAGAAGATTAAAGCACATTATACACCGATAACAGTAAAAAATCCTAAATGAATGTCTAAACGACGGATGGACAGCATTATCACATAACTACAAAATTCATAGAATTTAAAGAAAGGCCGAGCATTAATAGCCCTTTTTAAAAGAGATTCGTAAAATCGTAGCCATTATTGTTTTACATTAGATTTTGATTTCCGACTTCCACTCGCTATGCACATAAAAAAAGGAATTCAATACTTCCTGGAAAAGCTCTTTTTCAGTTGATTTAGAGGCCCAAACAAAGGATTCAGGCACCTCTGTCAGCTTCCGGATACACTTGATCACTGTCGGATATTATTATACAATGTAATAATAAAATCTTGTGCGGATTCTTCACTCTGGAGTGACAATTTTGCCATGTTATCCAGATTACTATTATCGGTTTTTAATTATGTTTCTGCAACTATTGAGGTGTTTAGATGAAAATAGTTGTAAGTGCCAAATTATTAATTTTGAGATAACAAATGACTATTAACTAAGCTTAAATTTGGTTAGAAAATCAAGAAAAATATTATGGATATGGCCATAATAGGGATTTATTATTATTCCAGTCATGAAATAAATACGTCCCGCTAAAAAATTTTAATATTATTTTCTTCCATCTCCAATTCCATCTATGATTGTGAATTGTCTACTTTTAACGTCCCTAGAGGGATGCACCCGATAAGAGAGTCTAGAGACGAAAATCTTAAAGAGAGTCATATGGAAAGAATTGTTTCCATTTCGAGGCAGCCATATTCTCAGATACCGAAATAACAAACGTATATGTTGTTTATTATATTTACCAATAGAACTGGTCGAAAAATGGCCAAAATACCAACTGTTCAATGGCATACCTACGACATCTTGAAGTTGCCGGATTCATGTTACAGCCGAGCAAAACTGAACACCTCCTCTTGGAACACATATGTATGTATGTAATAAACAAGTACCGAAGTACCTATAATATTCCGCAAAGAAAAAAGATTGTCATTGTGGAAACAAAGTTTTATGTGTCTTCCCGATGGAACATTGGTCTTTATACCTTCCGCAAACGATTTTCAATTTTCTGTCCATATTCATAAAATTGATAATGTGACTATTATAATACAAAGTTGATTAAAATTGATATAACTATAATATAAAGACCCGGGATAGACAAACGTGGTATAGCGCTACTTGGGTGGGCTGTCTTTTTTTTCGCGAGGGACCCACGGAATAGATCTCGTCCTTCCCACCATGGATAGAACAACGAACTAATGAACCAAACTCACTTGTACTATCTAAAGAGGGGTACCGAATAAACAAATAAAAAAAAAAAAAAATAAATAAAAAAAAAAGACTTCGAAAACCCGAAATCAGTTCAAAATGCACTTAAAATCTGTATAAAACAAAAGCATACAGAATTTGTTTTAGAAATCAAGGCATTGCTTTCTTCCGCCTTATATTAGACATTATCTTCCGCCACTAAAAAGTATGAAATAAAAAACATTTTATAAAAAAAATTAAACCGACTTCGAAAACTAGGAACCAGTAAAAATAAATGCATTGAAAAGTATGAAATAATTACCTTCTGATTTTTATGAATACGCAGCAAAATCGAAAATCGTATGAAAAGCGGAAAAATGCATTAAAATGGATACATTTATTTTGATTAGTACGAATACACACTAATTGTTAATAAAAAATATTAAATTAAAATATTAAATACCATGTTCAATACTTAACAATCTTTTCGGAGGCGGCGCAAAATAGAAAATCTATAGAAAAATTTCCTAATTCTTAGTGTTAACAATTTTAAATTTTGCGCCGCCTCCGAAAAGATTGTTAAGTATTGAACATGGTATTTAATATTTTAATTTAATATTTTTTATAAACAATTAGTATGTATTCGTACTAATCAAAATAAATGTATCCATTTTAATGCATTTTTCCGCTTTTCATACGATTTTCGATTTTGCTGCGTATTCATAAAAATCAGAAGGTAATTATTTCATACTTTTCAGTGCATTTATTTTTACTGGTTCCTAGTTTTCGAAGTCGGTTTAATTTTTTTTATAAAATGTTTTTTTAAAATCAAAACACAAAAAAATAAATTAATAACAATATAATATATTGTTATTTTTTATAAAACACATTATGTTTTAACTGTTGTACTCGTAAATTGTATGTTGAAAATCAATTATCATTCGTTTGTTTTTGTTGTTACCGCTTTTAGAATAAGAACAATAAAATTTTTTTTTTTTAATTTTGTAAATAAATTACCTTTCATTTTATTGCATTTTTTATTAAATAAAAACACAAAAAATAAATTAACAAGATCAACAACAATATAATATATTGGTATGTTTTATAACATAATATTTGTTGAATATTATGTTTTATCTGTTGTAAATTGCATTTTGAAAATCAATTATCTTTCGTTTTTTTTTTGTTGTTCTCACTTTCAGTATAAGATCAATATTTTTTTAAATAAATCAACATTCGTTTTAGTTTTGTTTGTTCATTGTTTATAAATTAAAAATGCAAAAATGTTTAAAATTAAAAATATTCATTGTTTTTTGACGTTACAATAAAAAAAAAAAAAGAGCCGGACGGAGTAGAAACGGCTGTTGAAAAAGAACAGACTGCTCTACCTCCCCTCCTGGAGGGGTTATCCCCACCACGCGTGTCGCTTCTTTCAGCGGCCAATCTATAAGTAAGTTGGTTAGTGAAAGTTTTGAGTTGCGCGCATCGCACCAGATTTTTCAATCATAATGTCATTCTTTTACATAACTGTACTGCATTATAAGTAAAATTAAACAAAATAAAAAGAATAATTAACTATTTATAGTGAATAAACAACTAAGTAAAAAACTAAAGAACAAGTAGGTTATGTTATTGATAAAATATTGTAACACTTATGTGGCACCAAATATTTATTTAACAGAAATATGCAGTTATCACAATGCCAACGAATTAGTAAAACTTAAATACTTGAGCAGGTTGTTTAAAAATATTAAATTAAAGACTTCAACTAACTCGTTCAGTCACTGCTAAGGAGCAGTGACTGAACGAGATATATAATCGTAAATAGTCAGGCCTGGATCATTCTAGAACAATGTAGGCAGATCTACGCCTTTGTGGACTAGGCGCGAAAGATCTGGACCCCAAAAGTTCGTTCCAATCGCATATTTTGTTCCAACTAACGGTCCGGGAGGTTACGCCATGTGTTTTTTTTTTATTTGCTTATCGGTTTAACGTAACAATATTATATCTAACAATGAAATGAAAACAAGTATTAGTTACTTTCCTTTACTATTAAATATTATTAAATGACATTACCTTATCTTAATTAAGCATTTAAATAAATAAAAGTAATGAGATTCTAAAATAAACAAATAACATTATTTCAATAAAAAAGGTTTAGCTAACTGAATTATATTCAAACTTAACAAGATAATAACTGTATTATCACTTACAAGAACTATGAATTATTAAAAAATAAACTTCTTTGTTAGAATCAAACTACATAAGGACTTTTTTAAAAAAAGTCTCTTATTTTAAAAAAAAACTCTTAGGGCCTCTCTGAATATATTACAATATATATATATATTGTAAAAGTATATATATATATATATATATATATATATATATATATATATATATATATATATATATATATATATATATATATACTAGCAGACCCGGCAACGCGTTGCAGTGGCTCAGTAGTTGTATCCTAATATTTTTAAACAAATACAGTGATACCAATATTCATTGATAAAGATGTAAACCTTTCAGCTAATCAAAATCCAACGTGATTGAGAATAGAGCATTACACCATTTAAAAGTATTTGGTAAGGAATATAGGAAAGTTTTTATTTTTTACATCTCATATTTCAATGTAGTTTGATTAAAAAGGAGCTGATTGTGTTTACGACTCACAGAGCTGCCAACACTATCGCCCTTTTTTTATGGATCGGTATAAACTAACTCGAAATGGCTATATTTTTCCACTAATTTTAAAAAGGATGACTGAAGTAAGTTTTGGTAACCTCAGCCATTGATCTATTGATTATTGGCCTAACACTACTTCAACTTGGTATTGTTAGTTTAACAACGGGTTTAATTTTGCTCAGGGTCATGCCAATCTTGGTTAACGCGTCATATATGTTCTTTTGATAGGCGTTTTTCTCAATTTCTTTGAGACCTCGATTTCCCAATCCTTCGGCTAATAAGTGTTCGGTAGGAGGGTGGTGTGTTGAAGCTTTTAATTTAGCAATATATTTGAGTGATAATAAATCTCTTCTTAAAGAGGTTTTTACATAATACAATTAAGAATTTTTTTTATTCAAGTACTAATTTGTTAAAAATGTTTTGGGTTAACCTGTTTTTTTTTTGTTTTTTTTTAACACAAACCAAAGATTTGATGGTTTCCACACACGTGAGCAGGCGATACCCATTTCCCACGTGAGTTATGCCATTGCCCAAGGGAAAAACACGGATTTTCAAAGTCCAAGTGGACATTGTTTGCCCTTGGGATTTGTTTATGGTCACGGCAAAAGCCAAACGAATAGGATATTGAAGCCTTTTAAATTTGATTGAAAATTCTGTCGGTTCCTGGGGAATAGGTGGCAACAGGACGATATCACCTGTAAACCTTCCAGGCAACATTTTTCCTTCAATAACATTTCCTGTGATCCTTTTAATGACCAACGTGTACCGTTGCACAATTGAGGTGGATTTAAGTTACGAAGAAGAATGATCGGTGAGCCAATCTTCAACTGGAGATTGTTTGGGTGTATATCCAGGGAATTAAAAAATTCAGATGGGAAATTTACGGCTTCGTTTACATCTAGAACATTGTCAATTGATTTTGGAAGTTTATTTCATCGAAATCAACATTTTTTGCTGCCAAAATAGCACGACTACCCAGCCAATTATAGTCCAAATAATTGTTCAAAATATCAGGAAAGACACTTTATATTTCGTAGACAGTTCATTTTTCGTCTCTACAACAGTTCAGAAATTTTCTGGTAATTTGATAAATTTTGAATTTCGATGCAGCTCTATTTCACCGTTTCCAATATACAGCAATTGTTTAGAAAATATATCTGCCGATGGATCATTTTGCAGTAGTACTCTCATATTTATGGTGGATAAATCTGAAACTTGCGGTTACCCAAATAACAATTATTCCTGTTCAGTAGAGGTGTAATAATCATTATATGTAAAATTTAAAAAATGCCGCGATTAGTAATCCTTTCTTAATCAACAATCATTTAAAGATAAGTAAAAAATTGTATTCTGGTGAAATTAACAACGAAATATCATTCCCAATAATAGCCTACTTTAAATTAAAGAAAGGATTAAAATCTTCGCTGACATTTCTTAAATTTTACATATAAAGATAATTACAACTTTGCTGAACAGGAAGTAACAGCCTCTATTCGATTGGGATTAAATTTTCTCAACTTTAAATTATTGTTGATTAAGGAGGAATTAAAAAATCTTCACTGACATTTTTTAAATTTTACATTTTAGAGCACGGGATAAAAATAATAAAAAGGTTAGGTAAAATAAAAAAACACTGTATTTAAATAATAATAATAACAAAACGAATGATGAAAATAAAGAAACTTCTGTTAAATAAATAAATAAATCAACTGAAAATATAATATTAAAGTCTTAATTATGCAGTTCTTTAGCAAATCACAAAGTATCCCACAACACCTAATCAAAACACACTTAGGGAGTTTTTATGACTGGTTACCCGCAGTGTAGCCAACTCACTAATTTTTGGCAACACTGACTCCCCAAGTCAGGTTTCTATTAGGTTACACCTATGACGGTAGGTGCTGTTACAACATTTATAGAGTATTATTTCAAATAATAGCCTAATTTAAATTATTAAAATGTATTTACTTTACTAAAAGTTTATATCAGGGCGGGCCACAGCAAAGCGTTTCAGCGCTTAGCTAGTAATTTAATTTAAATACAAATAAAAAAGGAAAAGGAAGAAAAAGTACCTAGACTTTTGAGAATTTATTGTAACCTTTTCTTGATTTATTTATTCTTTAATGAAAATTAACAATAAATACAAAGATTTGTATTACTTTGCTCTGTGGAAAATAATAATATACGAACAAATAACTGCATCCACATAACACAATACAAAATTATAATAATGATAACCTGTATTACAATAGCATGCTTATAAACAAAAACGTTATGAAATCGACATATGACGCCATGTTAACAAATCGAAATACGACCTACTGTATTTGCAATAATTTGCTATATAAGAATTATTTTGATCACTAATCAAGTTAAAAACTATCCTATCTTTTAAGTTAGCAAAAACTATATAGATTGAGCCAAATTTCATTAAAATCGGTTGAGTAGTTACTGAGAAATAGAAAGACAAACATCGGGACACGAGATTTTTATATATATAAGGATATATATATATATATATATATATATATATATATATATATATATATATATATATATAAACACACATCGTGTAACTGTTAATTCAATTATTGTTATGAGCTATTATATTGTATTAGGTATATTATTATTGTTCGGCACTATAACCCGCTAAGGCCATGATATGAACCTTGATCAGCTTTCTGCAGTTGTCCCTGTCTAGTGCAGCCGCCTTCCAGTTTTGAATTCCGAGGAGAAATGCATCAAGGGCCACGCTGTCCTCCCATATAAGCCTCGGCCGTCCACGTCGTCTTGTTCAATGGAGCACCTCAGTGAGTTTCTTCTTCGGGATTTCTGAGTCATCCATACGGTCTGGCAAAACGAGATGAGTTGAAACAGCCTGTTTCAAATCTCCTCGGTAAGAAAAAAAACTCACTATTTTTAATTAATTCACAATCAAGAAGCAACTATACAGAAATCAATTGTATCAAACATGTATAATAAATCTTTAGTTAATGAGCTTTCGAAACATATGTAATTTAAACCAAAACACAAAACCCTTATCGAAATATAGGCATCGTAAAAAAACGTTAAAAACCTACTTTTCACGATTTTTGTCAAATGGCACGCAGAACTCCATAACCGCGCGACTTACGCCACCGACGCGAACTGACATATCAGCAGGCGGAGGGAACTGATTGATAAGCGACGTTGCCAAATCGCTAGCGTTTTTAAGTTCCGAGAAATCGCTACTGTTTCAACTCACCTCTGTTTCAAATCCCTTCGGTCTTCCCTACCGTGTTTTGTCCATGGATTTTTCCATTTGGGATACTTTTTGATTATTATTATTTAAGATTTTAATAACATTTTTAAATGTTTCAATTGATTTCAATTTGTGATTTATACTATATTAGTGAGTAATATTGTGTTATTATTAGAATTTCATACAATAAATTTTGACCAGCTCTCCTACGTGAACCACCATAATGATAGAAAATGGCTCATAGATACAGGTTCGAAAAGTAATTTTATTAATCCCGACATCATTCCAAAGTACCGTGAGTAAAAGAAAAATTCGTTGTTAAAATAGGAAATGGAGAAAAATATGGTGGCGAAGTATTATACACTTACTGCGACACCACGTTTTAGAAAAATCCATATTTTATATTTACAAATTTAGTCCAAATTATGATTTGTTTATCGGCAATCAAACCATGGACGATATGGAATCAAAAATCAAATTCAAGGATCGTCTAATAACAACAAAATACGGTTCATTTAAGTTTCGCCTACGTGATGAAAACCGCTAAGTAAATTTAAAAGAAGGTGTTCATTCGGTCCCAATAAACAAAGCAGGAATTTTTTTAATTGATTAAAAAACCGACGACATAGTAATCCCCCCAGGTATCTACGAAAATAATTTAAATATAATTAGCAAAACTAATTAGAAATAAATTTCCATTACCTTCTTGGTGAAGAGGTCGAGGAAACCTATCCCAGTTCGGAAAACATTTCTGAACAAATTGCAAATTTAATTTGTGGAGATCATATGACTCCCAGAGACAGAGAAACACAAATATTTCTATTATATATCCCTCCATGTCCCTCCATCTTTGAAACTATCCCTCCATCTTTAATATCCCTCCAATATTAATTGAAATATCCCTCCATCTTTAAAACGGACAAAGACGAATTGTCTGCGACCGATATTTTGGAACATAAAATTGAAACCGAAACCCTTTGATGCACCGAACCCGGCTAAACCACTAAACCGATTTAAACTTCAAATATATCATTTTATTTTCAATAGTATAGCCTCTTATAGTAAGAAGAAAGCAATACTTTGTGATCTGTACTTGCCATATTATATGCGAGAAACGAAAAAAAAATCAAATCCTATGGTTATGTATATCCCTTAAACCAGAAAATATGCAACACATTTAATTAAATCTATGGAAACCACGTTCACTAGGAATGACCCGTCCCAGGATAATATAGATGAAAAATTTGTGAGACGCACCACCTATATCCGACCGGTACGGACATGTGCTCCGGGGCGTGATGATATATGTAGGTGCGGAGATCTTGAAGAATAGTATTCCTTATATCGAAGAGAAATATTTAGGAATCTTTAATGATTGCCTTGACAAAGGGTACTTTCCATCGTCGACTTGAGCTTACTCACAAGGGAAGAGACAGGAATAAACAGCTCCAACAAGTCATATAGACCCATTTGCTCTTCACTGTGATGAGTAAGGTTCTAGCATTTGATCCTAACCATACTACGACCGGTTTGGAAAAGGCCAGCCACATACAACTTTATGGCTCTACTCAAGGGAAGGGAACCAATGAGCATATGTTGAGCTGAGATTGGAACAATGTCATTGTGCTGCTATTTGACATACCCCCTGGTTTTGACACCGTCTGGTATCCACGCGTCCTCCAACAGCTGCATAAGTACGAATCACATAGGTACTTACACGACCTCATAAGTAGCTACCTGCTAATACTGCTAAGACCGGCATGTTTAAGTAAGAGGTAGTTCCTACGAAACAGGCATCAACTGAGAAAGGTTGCACGCAGCGAACAGAACTTAGACCCGCTCTTTAGAAACTTTTTTTTTGTCCCTCCCCTTCCCCGCCTCTTTAGGCTATACGGGGTTTCCCAGCCCAGGGGATTGAGTTGGGGGTTCAAGCGAAGTATTATTAAATATCCGCTGGCTCCGGGTTTTGAATTTTTTACTTTCACTTACCTATATATGAAATATATAGTAAGTGGAAGTATTGCGATCGTGAAAATTTTCGACTTCCGGTTTTCAACGAAAATACACGTTTTGGGACCCCCTGAGTCGAAATAACCAAGTCCCGCGAAATGGTCTGTGTGTGTGTGTGTGTGTGTGTGTGTGTGTGTGTGTGTGTGTGTGTGTGTGTGTGTGTATGTGAACAGACTAGCTCAAAAACTATAAACCGTGGGAACCTGAAATTGGGTATTTAGTGTAGGTATATGCCCGCGATGTGACAGCAAAAATTTCATCAAAATTGCTCAAAGGGAGGGGGTACTTTTTTTAATAACTTTTTACGTTTTTTTTATTTTCTCAAAAACGGCTCTAACGATTTTGATTAAACTGAGTATTTGATCGATTTATATGCCCGAAATATGACTGTAAAAATTTCATCAAAATTGATTAACCGGAGGGGGGACTTTACTTAATAAATTTTGTATCATTTTCACGTATTTTTTTTATTTACTCAAAAGCGGTTTTAACGATTTTGATCAAACTTGGTATTTGATGTATTCATATGCCCGGGATATGACTGTAAAAATTTCATCAAAATTGATCTACGGGAGGGGGAACTTTACTTAAAAAATTTTGTATCATTTTCACGGGTTTTTTTATTTACTCAAAAACGGCTTTAACGATTAACAAAAATAAGATATGAATGTAGAAAAATGTGTGACTTTGGGAAATGATAATTAGCAAAACACGTCAATTTCTAATCTAAGTAAGTTGGTAAGTGAAAGTTGTGTGTTGCGCGCACGCACCAGATTTTTTTTTCTTTTGTTCGGTACCGGGCCATGTGTTGCATACGGGCGAGTACTTTTTCTGCCCAGGCCTAAGTTGAAGATTCTCTGCCCCGACACAATGAGGTATAAGAAAGAAAGAAAGTAATTTTTATTCTGGGATATCTAGTCCCCTAAGAATAACAAAACATGGTCCGATCCAGAGCCATTTTTCTGGCTAGTTTAAAAGAAAAAAAATAAATGTGTAAAAAGATCTATAGAAAAAAAATATATATAAGTAAATCTCAGAAAACAAAATGAAGAAAAAGAACATTTGGATCGTGAAAACAAAATTGTATCAGCTTCTAAACGTTTGAGCTTGTAAAATTAAAATAAAAATCAAATAAATATATACTCAATGCTAGCTTAAATATTTACATATTTACGGAAGATTGATGATTAAGGAGGTGGAAGAATAATGGGGTTTTAAAGGAAGATAGAGATGCAGTTTTGCGGATGAATATAGGTAAGGGGTTCCAGAAAGTGGCAGCATGGCAGCATTCATAAAGGATTTTTTGAAGGCAGTTCGGTAGAAAGGAATGTACAGGTTAAAGGTCTGGGATCTGGTGTTTAGAGGATGTATAGAGGAGCAGGGTGTGAACAAATTGAGGATATATGGTGGCTTCTTGGTCTTGAAGGTTCGGAAAAGATACACACCTAGAAAGTATTGTCGTCGAAAAACTGGGTAGAGCCACTTCAACTCAGCATACCAACTGGAGATGTGGGAGCGCCTGGGGACACCGAAGATGAATCTATTGAAGCAATTCATTAGTATCTTCAACCTCATCTCATGCAAACCAGACAGTCCCCCGTGTACAAGGCTGCTATAATCGAAATGGGGGAATATGAGAGTGGAGACTAGGAGCTGGCGGGTTTTCGAGGACATGCAATTACATGATCTAAGGAACTTTTTAGGGTGGCAATGGATTTTTTGGTGATTTCGGAAATATGGTTGCTCCAGGGCAAGTTCTAGTCAAAGATCACTCCAAGGTTTCTGACATAGGTTTGGAAATGAATAGGTTGCCTTTTGAGGTGGTAAGGCAGGGAATTAAGAAGATGCTAAGAGCCAATTAGGATAGCCTTGGTTTATTCTCTTTAATTCATTTTTCTCTGCACAGGCATTGATGCTGTATATTGTTTATTTATTATTATCATCATCATCGATTAAAAATTCCCACGATTATGTTTTCTCTTCTTCGGTTTCTAGGCCGCATTTCATTAACTAAGAGATATCTTTAAAATTTTCAAAGTTATCGGGTGCTCGATTAGTCCCGCATATCTTCTTGTAATTTACGGATTGCCTCCAGCATCTAAGTATGATGGAAGGATAGGTAGATTTGGAGATTATCAGCATATAAGTGGTATTGTGAATGGTTGATGGAATCAGGAAGGTCGTTAATATAAATAGAGAAGAGAGCTGGTGAGAGGGAGGACGCTTGTGGCACACCTCCTGTTAATGAGAGAGGTGAGGAAGGAAGTATATCTGGGATATAAACTGTTTGTGAGCGAAAGGAAAGGAACCACTTTAGGACGCTGTTTAACATGGAAAGGTTTTGGAGTTTAGAAAGGAGGATCTCATGATTGAGGGTAACAAACGCTTTTGAGAAATCAAAGGGAATCAGAATGTTGATTTTACGTTCGTTTATGTAGGATTGAAGGTCCTGAGTAATCTCTAACA
>OU426978.1:172802737-172857737 GCA_911387785.2 Aelia acuminata
GAATTACTCAAAGTGGATCCTTACTTTAGAGGTATTAAAGTTTCAAAAAATATCTCTAAAGTTGCGGATGTAGCACCTTCATTTTTTAGGAATCAGGAAAAATCAGGAAATGTTATCGATTTTAGGCAATGTTTACAAATTTAGTGGAAAAATGAATTTTACAATCTTGTTTCAATGCCTGCAATTTGATTAGCTGCAATTTGAATAGGGATATCCAAATCCAATGAAAAAGTTTTATAAAAAAGTTTTAGAACAACAAATTCTGAATAAAATGAGTACCTTAATTTTGAAATTTATCCACTACCGCTGAGAGATACTACTTAAAATGTTAAAGTATTTATTAATATTTGGCCTTCTTTTTGGTTTTGAGAATATGTATACCTCGCCAACTACTGACCACATAATATTGCTTTCTCTTTTTTAATAAAAACTTACTATTAAAAATAGAATGGCACTTATAAAGTTAAAAGCAGTTTCGTGATTTAGCGAACATCAAAGGTTGGCAATTTTTACCATTTTGGGGGGAACTCATATTTTAATCCCTCTAACTCGACATCTACTGTATACGGAAAATGTTTCAGACAAAAGTTTTAGAACATTAAATTTAGCATAAAACAAGCCCATGTATTTTAAAATTAACTTATTCCTGCGTAGAGATACAAATGAAAACGTGAAAGTATCTAGAGCAAGCAACCTAATGCTGACCATGAGAAAAACATGGGGATTCCAAATTGATACCACCTACCTGGGCTGGGAATTATAATCCTTTGAAATCAAAGGGCATATCACTGGGGACAATGGGGGTACCAGGCATGGAAAGCCGTAAGGGCAGAAGGCGATGAGCAAGGAGGTGATAGATTTCAATTAGATATGTAAACTGTCCGGGTAGTTTCCATAAATCAATCAGGTACCAAATATCAAAGAACAAAGAAGAAATCCAGTCGCAAAAAACAGTGAGAAAAGCTTGGGTCAAGAAAAGTTCGTTAGGACAGAAGAGAGAACCAGGAGCGAGAAGCGAGTAGCTGGGAGACGCGCACTCTTCGGCCAATAACTCGAAAAGTACTCGTTCAACCTGTACCCTACGTTCAACGTGGATCCTAGTCCATTCCGGAGGAACGGCCTTACCGGGCCTTGTTGGCCTCTTAAAAATCTATAAAATGGCACTTTTTTTCGACTCAAACGGCAAAAGAGAAAGTAAACTTTTTGATGTGTAGTTACGCAAGAAATCGAAAAAGACCACAACTCCGTGGATTATAGACCATTAGATGCATGAATACTTACATTCATTATGACAGAAAATTCATTTTAATTTGATAGTGTTTGCGACTTGAGCTACATAAGTAGGAGCCTTGCTAAAGATGTCGTAACACCTCGCCTTCAAGTCCTACGCAAAAAAGGCTAGTCCTACGCTGAACCATATTTTTCACCCACTCCGTCCTGTCCCCAGCCAGCTCGTTTCTTTGTGATTTTCTTTTTATCACCGCTGAAATATTGAAAGGTATTAGTATTAGATTTAAATATCGCTGCCAATTGCTTTGTTGACTTTGATGAAAACTGTTTGGTTGGTGGGGAAGGTTAAGGGAAAAGTTGAAGGATGAAAATTTTATTAAGCATTGAAACGAATTTTGGAGAGTTTTTATACTTGATAAGTATTAATGCTAACTAAACTCATACTTATTTCTGTTATGGATGACGGATGATGGATGATAAATTCATAAATTGAGATAAATCTTGCTCTTTTGTTTTAGATTTTGTAGACGAACCTTTCTTCTCAATATCAGTAGTGACACATATACGTTTAATTCGTTATTTCCTCAAACAATATAATGTTATTAGATAAAGCTGTCGTCTCAATGCAGAACTGCGAATATACATAGCTTCATATTTTAAAGTGTAGCTTTTAGCTATGCTCAGTGGCTGTTCCAGAAAAAACATTTCGGTGAGGGTAATCGGTTAATGTACATATAAAAGACGTACTAAAAGCGAAAACAGGACACTTAATTATTTACAAAAAGAATTAAAACTTTATTAACATCTTAGACATAAATGCTACTATATATATATATATATATATATATATATATATATATATATATATATATATATATATATATATATATATATATATATATATATATATATATATATATATATATATGTATACTACTATATCTACACGAAAATTTGTAAGAATTAGATGCGCAGATTTAGTCCAATATTTTTATTTTTCAATATTTCGGGGGTATTTATACCAATATTTGTCATTTTGATGAAAAGAAGATTTGGGATTGGAGAACTGCATTGAAAATTGATACTGAGATGCATAAAGGAAAAACTCTGGGAAGTGATTCTAGATACAATTGAAGGGGTCGGGGCAAAATAGTGCCAAGCAACATTTTTAACAAAAATAAACTGTAGCTGCAGTCTGCTGTATATTACGTAGTACTATATGTCTATGATGGAAATGCCATCTGAATATGACTATAGAGACTGTATATAGTCATATTTAGGTGGCATTTCCATCATAGACATATAACCCAACGTAATATACTGCAGACAGCAGCTACAGTTTTTTTTGTTAAAAATGTTGCTTGGCATTATTTTGCCCCGACCCCTTCAATTAATAACTTCATTTGATGCAATGTCTGGTTACTAGCGGAAAAGAGTTAAGTCCATTTTTTGTTTTCTTAAAATGATCTCACTGTTTTTTGAATAAAAAAATAATGCTAAAAAAGTCACCAAGAAATTAAAATTATAGTTACACCAGCGTCCTGATGGGACACAGAATTTCTACTTCTACATTTAGTGAGAGTTGAATTTGAAGTTCTTTATTTTTTAATTTGTTTATTTTTATGTTATTTATTGCTCATTTTTGTTGAACGTTAGGCGGACTTAGGGTACTTCTGTTTGTTTGTTTAACGTCCATTTTTATGCTACTAAGGCAAATCGGACGATGCTACAATGGGAGTCCTAAATTTTGCCTATCCAGGTATAATTAGGATAGGGATCTTTAAGGTTACTTCTGTATTCTTACTTCTATAGAACTCTTTTACTGGACAACGTGCATTTTAGAGTGTTTTGTGTCAGTATAATATGTTCGGTGTTAGTCACGAATCTGTCTCTGGTGATAGGGTTCCGAGTTTTTTAAATCAGTTGGGTTAAGTTAGCAGTCCCTAAGTTATGTTAATAAAATCTAAGGCTGTCGACAAGTGTTTGAAATAGTGGGTCAGTACAGCGTTAGAGGCTGTCAAAGCCCCAATTATATGTGCCTCCGTTTAAAGGCCTATTTACAATCAACAACAGAGACGTGACGGAACTCCATACTCCTTACTCTTACCGTCCCACAGTGTCCCGAGCAGTATTCAAAAATAACAAAATTTAAGGTTGAAATTTTTTTTTTTGAGGGATAATATAAAATTTAGAATGTTAGAAAAGAGAGAAAGCATCAACATTTCAATATAGACACAAAAGCTCAAAGCTAAGGATTAACTTTAACTGTAGATAAAAATACAAAGTATACAACTGGTTCGGTTAGTACCTATATATTTACTTCAACATTTTAATTCCTCTTTTCACCTCTTAAAGTGCCAGTCTTAAGTGAATTGTTCATTGACTAATCTTAACAAAAAGTGCAAAAAATCGGTAAGTTCTATTGTTTAATATTATATAAGAAATTTTCATAATTTTTTAAACTTTGGAAATGATTTTCTAAAAAACCTATAAAAACGGTTTTTCCATACTCTAACCGTAAATTGTACATTTCTTCAAGGTTATTTTGATACCTTGTTTGCTTCTGGGTGCTCCTTACGGTGATATTGTGGTTTTAGATTTCAAATCCAATTCTTAGCTGTACGAAGTCTGGCGCAGTACTGAACCGAGCACTAGAAACTATGGTTTATCTGATAGATAAATTATTTTCGGGCACTCTATTGTTCGGATAAAGTTAAGGAAAATAAGACAATTCATACGGTTTTTTAGGAAAAAGAGTGGGACAGACGTCGCAAGTTTTCAGTAAATTCGAAACGAAATACGTGGGTAGGTTAAATAAAAATATTAAACTGCTCTAAAAAATTTTGAAATATGTCCCGAGATAACTCAACCAGGACCTTTGCGTGGAGGGCCGCAAGTAAATTTCGTTGAAGCATCATACTATAGAAAAAAGAGACGAGTTGCGGACTTGATAACTAAGAAATCTCCTGACGAAATAGAGTTAGCCGCTATGCTTACTTCTAAATATAAATCTACAGGATACTACTACTACGGCCCAGTCCATAATCAAATTTAGTGATCATTATTCTTGTCGACCACTACCGTACTGTTGCGTCTCATTGATGCAATTTATAACAAAGTTTTGTGAGGATATAAACCTCCGTCTTTCACGTTATTTTGTCGGCTGCTAAATTTTATTTTCGCAAAGGAATAGTCTTTAATAATTGAATTTGAGCACAACTATATGGACCAAGCAATTGTGAATCTGATCCTGTATCTGATGAAAGTAAAGTACGAGTCGACCATGGAATAGCAAACCAAATTATTTTCACTATGATCGATTGTAGTGTGTGTAACATTTCAAGTGATAGGAATCCTACACAAAAATGTTACAATTGTGATACAACTCCTAAGCTCATGAAAAAAGTGTTAGTATATAGTTTACCACCTAAAACCGAACATAACAAATATTTATGTACATTAATACATACTTAATGTTAAGTGAAAATGGTGGTCGTTTTTACTATCCAGTGATTATGTCAAGTTTTGTTTATTAGTAATGTTCAGAGTTTATTTTTTTTTCAGTTCATAAATTCCATATGTAAGTTTCTATATACATTTTATACCTTAATAAATTATTTTTTCTGTCATGTTTGTGTTGTTTAGTTACCTAAAACTATAGTGAACCATGTTAAAAAAGAAATACGATTTTTGATTTCTTACCCCATATACTCGTGACACCATGCGTCGGATAAAAAAATATTCTTCCATGTATTTCAGATGATCCTGTTTGCACTCGACCGGCACCGCACAGTGGTCCAAAAATGTTTAAAATGAGAAAAAACCTAATATCTACGATAATTACTTGTTAGGGGCATGGAATCACATGTGTATTGATTTTTTGAGGTGCCGAATCTAATGAAATCAAAATCAATGCAATGTGACCACCAGATCAGGTCTAATTTTGAGGTCAAAAATATCATAATTTTGTGTTTGGTATCATCGTATATGTTTTTTGAGGTTCCAAATCTGAAGAAATCATAACCAACGCAATTGGATCACCAGTCCAAATTTGAGGTCACTAAGTCAAAAATTCATGTTTTCAGTTATGTTTTTAAATTATAAACATAATCTCAGGTATAGTCGTATATGTTTTTTGAGGTGCCGAATCTAATGAAATCAATATCAACGAAATCAGAGCATCAAATCGAGTTAAAATGTGAAGTGGAAAATAATAAATTGTATAGATAATTATTTTTAATTTAACTTTTTTATATACAATAATGCAGATAAGATAAAATATAAATAATTATATTTTTACTTTCACTTACCTATATATGAAATATATAGTAAGGAAAGTATTGCGATCGTGAAAAATTTCGACTTCCGGTTTTCAACGGAAATACACGTTTTGAGGTCCCCTGAGTCCAAATAACCAATTCCCGCGAAATGGTCTCTGTGTGTGTGTGTGTGTGTGTGTGTGTGTGTGTGTGTGTGTGTGTGTGTGTGTGTGTGTGTGTGTGTGTGTGTGTGTGTGTGTGTGTGTGTGTGTGTGTGTGTGTGTGCGTGTGTGTGTGTCTCTGTGAACAGAGTAGCTCAAAAACTATAAATCGTATGAACCTCAAATTGGGTATTTGGTATATGAATATGCCCGCGATGTGACAGCGAAAATTTCATTAAAAATGGCCAAACGGAGGGGGTACTTTATTTAAAGAATTTTGTATAATTTTTACGTTCTTTTCGATTTTCTCAAAAACGGCTCTAACGATTTTGATTAAACTTGATATTTGATGTGTGTATGTGCCCGCGATATGACAGTCAAAATTTCATTAAAATTGAGCAATTGGAGGGGGCACTTTACTTAATAAATTTTGTCTCACTTTCACGTGTTGTTTATTTGTTTACTCAAAAACGGCTTTAATGATTTTGATGAAACTGGGTATTTGATATGCTCTTTATTTCATAACTTCTCTTCGAATTGTTTTCGAATTTCTCAAAAATGGCTTTAACGATTTTGATGAAACTAGGTATTTGATATGCCCTAGGTACTAGGTATGTATATGCCCGCGATGCGACAGCCGAAATTTCATCAAAATTGGTGAAACGGAGGGGGTACTTTATTTAATAAACTTTTTTTATGTTCACGGTTTTTTTTTTCATTTACTCAACAACGACTGTAATGATTTTGATGAGACTTGATATTTGTTGTATGTATATGCTCAAGATGTGACAGCCATAATTTCATCAAAATTGGTCAAACGCAGGGGGCTTTTTATTTCATAATTTTTTTTCAATTTTTACTTTATTATACGCCATTTATTAAGCCAATTTTGCAATGTATTTAAATGATTCTGTACGTTGTAATAGGCAGTTGCCGGGTCAGAGTTAGATGAGAGTATAACAGTGTCGTCTGCGTAAGTAGCGAGTTCAGTGTCTGGTGTCTGTGGGATGTCAGAGGTGTAAATAGTGTACAGAACTGGGCCCAAAATGCTTCCCTGCGGCACTCCAGCCCTGATTCGGCAATAGTCGGAGTGTTTGCCATCCTGGTTAACAACAAAAAACCTGTCCTCAAGATATGACCGAATAATCAGATAATAGGTATGCGGTATGATCGATTTAACTTTACAAAGGAGACCATCATGCCACACCATATAGAAGGCCTGTGCAACGTCTAAGAAAGCTGCTGTGCAATATTCTTTCTTTTCCAATGTCACCGCTATGGTATCAACCACTCTATGGCATAGTGGTATTGTAGAGTGTGCAGGTCTAAAGCCGAATTGGTGATTGGGCATAACACTATTTGCTTCAAGCAGAGTTGGGCATATTTATATTTATGAATACGAATATGAATTTATTTTTATCTTAATTTTAATGTGAATATGAATATAAATTTATTTATATCACAATGTTTGTGAATATAAATATAAATAAATTCGTATTTACAAGTGTGAATATAAATAAATTCATATTCACAGGTGTGAATACGAATTTATTCATATATACAAATTTTTCTGTAAATAAAAAAAAAATTCACAGGGAAAATTGTGAATATTCACAAAAAAATGTGAATATTTATATCTCAGTCTGTGAATTCGGCCATATTTACAAATAGAGATGTGAATATGGAAAAAAAATCACAAATTGAGATGTGAATTTCTACTAAATTCATAATTTCGCAATAAATTTATAAAATTCTTTTCGGATTTCTCCATATTGGTACACATTATAGAGTTAACCCTTTTTATGGAAATCACATCAGATATTACCTAATATCGATTACTAGGTTTTTTGGCATGCTGATTATGAAAATGATATCGATTTTGAGATTCCGCCGTCAGGTATCGATTTATTACAACTTGCGCGATATAATCAATCTTAGTGCCGGCTATAGGGTTATCTGAGGTGCTGATTATGAAAATGATATCGATTTTGTGATTCCGCCGTCAGGTATCGATTTATTACAACTTGCGCGATATAATCAATCTTGGTGCCGGCTATAGGGTTATCTGAGGTGCTGATTTTGAAAATGATATCGATTTTGAGATTCCGCCGTCAGGTATCGATTTATTACAACTTGTGCGATGTAATCGATCTTGGTGTCGGCTATAGGGTTATCTGAGGTGCTGAGTTTGAAAATGATATCGATTTTGAGATTCCGACGTCAGGTATCGATTTATTACAACTTGCGCGATATAATCGATCTTGGTGTCGGCTATAGGGATAGCTGAGGTGCTAATTATGAAAATGATATCAATATTGAGATTCCGCCGTCAGGTATAGATTTATTACAACTTGCGCGATATAATCGATCTTGGTGTCGGCTATAGGGATAGCTGAGGTGCTAATTATGAAAATGATATCGATTTTGAGATTCCGCAGTCAGGTATCGATTTATTACAACTAACGCGATATAATCGATCTTGGTGTCGGCTATAGGGATAGCTGAGGTGCTGATTATGAAAATGATATCGATTTTGTGATTCCGCCGTCAGGTATCGATTTATTACAACTTGCGCGATATAATCAATCTTGGTGCCGGCTATAGGGTTATCTGAGGTGCTGATTTTGAAAATGATATCGATTTTGAGATTCCGCCGTCAGGTATCGATTTATTACAACTTGTGCGATGTAATCGATCTTGGTGTCGGCTATAGGGTTATCTGAGGTGCTGAGTTTGAAAATGATATCGATTTTGAGATTCCGACGTCAGGTATCGATTTATTACAACTTGCGCGATATAATCGATCTTGGTGTCGGCTATAGGGATAGCTGAGGTGCTAATTATGAAAATGATATCAATATTGAGATTCCGCCGTCAGGTATAGATTTATTACAACTTGCGCGATATAATCGATCTTGGTGTCGGCTATAGGGATAGCTGAGGTGCTAATTATGAAAATGATATCGATTTTGAGATTCCGCAGTCAGGTATCGATTTATTACAACTAACGCGATATAATCGATCTTGGTGTCGGCTATAGGGATAGCTGAGGTGCTAATTATGAAAATGATATCGATTTTGAGATTTCGCCGTCAGGTATAGATTTATTACAACTTGCGCGATATAATCGATCTTGGTGTCGGCTATAGGGATAGCTGAGGTGCTAATTATGAAAATGATATCGATTTTGAGATTCCGCAGTCAGGTATCGATTTATTACAACTAACGCGATGTAATCAATCTTGGTGTCGGCTACAGGGTAACCTGAGATGCTGATTATGAAAATGATATCGATTTTGAGATTCCGCCGTCAGGTATCGATTTATTACAACTTGCGCGATATAATCTATCTTGGTATCGGCCATAGGGTTAACTATTGGTTTATAGGTATATTTTTAATTTAAAATATGAATATGAATTTAATTATACTCTGATTTATATGTCGATATGTGTCAAATTTAATCATTATTATTATTATCATTATTGTACCCACAGATAACCCTATAGCCGTCACCAAGATCGATTAAATCGCGCAAGTTGTAATAAATCGATACTTGACGGCGGATCTCAAAATCGATATCATTTTCATAATTAGCACCTCAGCTATCCCTATAGCCGTCACCAAGATCGATTATATCGCGTACGTTGTAATAAATCGATACCTGACGGCGGAATCTCAAAATCGATATCATTTTCATAATTAGCACCTCACATAACCCTATAGCCGACACCATGATCGATTATATCGCGTAAGTTGTAATAAATCGATACCTGACAGCGGAATCTCAAAATCGATATCATTTTCAAACTCAGCACCTCAGATAACCCTATAGCTGACACCAAGCTTGATTATATCGCGCAAGTTGTAATAAATTGATACCTGACGGCGAAATCTCAAAATCGATATCATTTTCATAATTAGCACCTCAGATAACCCTATTGCCGACACCAAGATCAATTATATCGCGTAAGTTGTAATAAATCGATACCTGACGGCGGAATCTCGAAATCGATATCATTTTCATAATTAGCACCTCAGATAACCCTACAGCCTACACCAAGATCGATTATATCGCGTAAGTTGTAATAAATCGATACCTGACGGCGGAATCTCAAAATCGATATCATTTTCAAACTCAGCACCTCAGATAACCCTATAGCCGACACCAAGATCGATTACATCGCACAAGTTGTAATAAATCGATACCTGACGGCGGAATCTCAAAATCGATATCATTTTCAAAATCAGCACCTCAGATAACCCTATAGCCGGCACCAAGATTGATTATATCGCGCAAGTTGTAATAAATCGATACCTGACGGCGGAATCTCAAAATCGATATCATTTTCATAATCAGCATGCCAAAAAACCTAGTAATCGATATTAGGTAATATCTGATGTGATTTCCATAAAAAGGGTTAACTCTATAATGTGTACCAATATGGAGAAATCCGAAAAGAATTTTATAAATTTATTGCGAAACTAGCTGTATATCCCGGTTTCACCCGGAGAATTTCAATTTTTAAATCTATAAAATCTATAAACTGAGACTTTTATTGACTCAAACGGTCGATTTTGTAAAAACCAATGTAAAGCGAGATCAAAACGATTATTACAACAATAAAGAATATACCCAAAGATCGGCTGAAGTTGTGCAATTTTAATATGGACAGGTGTTCGCACCTGGTATGAAAGAACCACTGAGCGAAATTTGGGGAATTTAGGACAAACGGAATGGATTTCTATAAAGAAAAAACAGAATTTCATCTTATATACATAAATTATTTATCGGTATATATCCCGGTTTCACACGGGGAATTTCATTTTTCTAAAGAAACGGTCGATTTCGTAAAAAAAAAAAAAAAACATTGTAAAATTAAGATCATTATGATTTTTATAAAAATATAGAATATCAGCTGAAGATCGGCTGAAGTTATGCAATTTTAATATGATTAGGTGTTCGCACCTGGTCTGAAAGAACCACTTAGCGAAATTCGGAGAATAAAGAATATCAGCTGAAGATCGGCTGAAGTTATGCAATTTTAATATGGAGAGGTGTTCGCGCCTGGTATGAAAGAACCACCGAGCGAAATTTGGAGAATTTAGGACAAACGGTATGGATTTCTATAAAGAACAAACAAACAGAATTTCAACTTTATTTATATAGATTATGAATTTAGTAGAAATTCACATCTCAATTTGTGAATTTTTTCCATATTCACATCTCTATTTGTAAATACGGCCGAATTCACAGACTGAGATATAAATATTCACATTTTTTGTGAATATTCACAATTTTCCCTGTGAATTTTTTTTTATTTACAGAAAAATTTGTATATATGAATAAATTCGTATTCACACCTGTGAATATGAATTTATTTATATTCACACTTGTAAATACGAATTTATTTATATTCATATTCACAAATATTGTGATATAAATAAATTTATATTCATATTCACATTAAAATTAAGATAAAAATAAATTCATATTCGTATTTATAAATATAAATATGCCCAACTCTGGCTTCAAGGAATGGTTAAAGTCGCTTTAATAACAATTTTTCAAATATTTTAGAGAATAACGGTAATCAATATATATAATAAAGTAAAGTGTACAATGTGCGTGCCGAAAAGGCTCAAAAACGACTACACGTACTCTCAAGAATGTTATGTAGTCATATTGCTCTATTGCCCCTAACGATGAAGAAGGTTTCAGTTTTCATTTTAAGTGTGTAATGTTGAAGGGACAAGGGCTGTAATTTTAAGCCTCTCGCTACATGTAATTAGCCCCTCTAATAAGCCCATGCGTGTTAATGAATGAAACAATTTATTTCGACATTTGGAAGCCAGGAGCGCTAGCTAAGCTCAATTCATAAGGTTATCGTTCATTAGTTCGGTTTTTTATGGTTTTAGCTTCAGCTGTTTTCTTTAAATTACACGAGATTATGTATAAATAATTATTTTTTCCTTTTTATTTTTCAATAAGGTCATTACATCACTGCGATGAAGTGAAATTAAAAATAAACAAAACCAACTGGATTCCTAAGCCAATTAAGTTTTACAGAAGAGGAAAGAATTGGTCGAAACATTGTCTTTAATCAATATACAATATAACAGTAAATTTACAAAAAAAGAAAAATTGCTTATTAGTGTAGTGAGCGAATAAAAACTAACACTGAATAAAATAAATAACCTATAGATAATATGATAAAAGATATAACCTAATGGAATATATACCGAAAATAAAGTGTTCAGGTAATATTTCTGTTTAATAGTTCTGTTCTGTTCGTAAATTTTCAACCGAATTCGAAAAAGGAGAAGTTACTCAACTTGATAAGGATGCGGTATCGTCATGAGAATGGTCTGAATGGAATCAGAACATAGAAACCATAAAAAATGGTATATACCAGGACATATTTGCTGCCAAAAACATTTTTCTTAATCTAGAAAAGAGAAGACAACGCATTGAGAGAACCGCATTAATGGGGTCTCTTATACCCAAACCATATATGGGCGGACTCTGATGTTTCGAAACTTACCACTAATACTAAGCTGAAGTTTCAGGATGGTACAAATTTTGTTTTAATCATGATTAATTTTGGTCTATTTTTCTGTACTATTACATTTTAAAGTTATTGTTTCATCTACCTATTCCACAACTCCCTGAGCGAAGCCGGGCCCCAAAGCTAGTAAGCTAATAGGTCTGTTAGATGTGAAGGTTTGTTTGGTTTTGGAATCATCTTTACGATAGAAAATGTCCATACGAGGGGGAAGTAAGTTAGTCGAAGAATAGAATTGTAAATATTGGTCAAATATATAATGGCTTTTTTAGGAAGAAGTCGTACAATTTTAGGTGTGATAAGGTCATAACCTGGGGCCTTTCTTCGCGGTAATTTTTCAATGCAAAACTTTACATTTACATCTAATAGGTGGAGGTGGTAGTGAAAGAGGAAGAGGAGATGAGAGACTGTCTTGAACGTCAAAGAAGTGTTGTTGGTCAAGTAAGTCGTCATGTGGTTGAAATACGTCCGTAAGATGAGAGGCAAATAAATCAGCTTTCTCTTTATCGCTTCTGGCCCATGTGTTGTCAGGTTTACGGAGAGGAGTCTTTGTTTGTAACTGAGTATCTTTCGTGTTTGTTGCCACAGAGTATTGTCACTTGTCTGTAGGTTTGCCAGATGACTGTTGTAAGTGTCCTGTTTGTTGTTCTGTATCAGCTTCCGCAGTCAGTAAGAGCGTTTAGTTGTCGTTTGTCACTAGGATAGCAAGATCTTTTCCACTGGTTCAGGGCACGTCGCTTTTCAATAATAAGTGACTGTATGTCCGGAGGTACACTACCTGTCAAAAATGATAGGCCACCCCAATTTATTACAGTAATTATTTATTCTATTGGTCTAAAATCTTTTGAAATTATTTTATAATATTATAGTAAGGAATAACAAACGAAAAACACTTTTTTTATAGCACTAATTTATTTCTGGTTCAAATACAATACAAAACATGAAAATTCCCCGCGACAAAAACATAGGCCAGCAGTTTTAATTACTATAGTAATAGTAGTAATACCTGAGTAATTATCATATTCAGTAGTGTGTTGATCCTCCATTGCATTCTAAGACTTCCACCAATCGTTTTGGAAGAAATTTAAACAATTTCTTATATTGCCCCACTTTTCCACTATGCAAGTTTTTAGTTCCTCTATGGAGTTGAACTGTTTCCGTTGTGCATAAACTGCTCGAGAAAGTTCTCCCCAACAGTTTTCAATAATGTTGAGATCCGGTGATCGGTCTGGCCAGGGTAAAATTGAAACATTTTTGGCCTCAAAAAAATTTTTTACTATGCGCGCTGTGTGGACAGGTGCGTTGTCTTGTTGAAAGATGGTTTGCTGAATAATTTCTAGATATTTTTTCGCATTCATTTTTTGAAAACAAAATATTAATTCAGTGTCGCCATAGTACCCTATCCAAGCCCAAACCATGACGCCCCCTCCTCCCATCTGACGCTTGCTTAAAAATATTATTTCTTTTAGTAAATCATGAAAATAATATCGACAACCATCGAGACCATCCAGATTAAAACGTTTTTCATCACTAAAAATTACTTTTTTCCAACGCTTTCTCCATGAGACTTCCTATTGGCTTTGTGGGCTTTTGAAAGAGGTGGTTTTGTCCTTAGTTTTAGCCGCTTTAAATTACTAGCTTTTTGCAAAATGCGTTGGACGTTTCTGAGGTTTGTTTGGAAACCAGCTTGTTGACAGATTTCCCTTGCAGTTGGAGAAGAGTTTGATGCTTGGCGTAGAATAGCTCTCCTTTCTCGGACAGTTGTTGCCATGGGCCGACCTGTGCTCTTCTTTCGGCCATAATCATCACCCAGCCTAACAAAATTCCTTATAACGTGCCTACTTCTATTCAAAATGCAAGCAATTTTCGAAATTGTCCAATTTTTTTCGAGTAACGTTTTAATAACATCCTTCTCACTCTCCGACAACACTTTCCCCCTTGGTATGTTTATTTGAACTATTAGAATTAATTTTTGGATGAAATTAAAAGTTAAAGTAACAGTTAATATTTCAACACTTTATTACTACTCCGATTCGAACGAGATTAAGATAAAAACTGATGGTGACCTATAATTTTGTCGCATGTAAATATTGACATTTTACCTAATCCGTAAACATTAACTATCAGAACCCAATACAATGAATTATTTTTAAGTATATGGGACGTTCTTTTACAAACCGAACACCTTTCTGACCGACACATTTTAGATTTAACTGAAACTTTTTTTACGGGTTCTATATCGAAAAAAAAGAGATACGTGTAAGAGGATTTTTTTTATTTTCGATATTTTGAAAAATAAACAAGATCGAAAATTCGTGAATTTGATGATTTATCGGTAATAGCCTATTTTTCAAAAATTCATAACTCCGGTTCTGTTTTAGCTAAAAAATCTAATTTTTTTTTATTTTGAAGGTAAAAAGACAAGCTTTAAGAAAAAAATACTTTCAAAACAAATTGTCGAAAAATTCAAATTGTTATTAACAATTTAAATGTTTAAATCGGTTTTTAACAGTGGCGCCACCCATGAATCAACTTTTTACTATTTTTATCGTTTTCTGCGTCAAATTTTCTATCGAAAACGCTTTTAAAAACGATGGAGAAGTTATTTTTACTGTAAGAAAAAAATTAATTGATTTAGCATATGAATACAAATTAGAAGAAAAACAATTGTCCGAACGTTTCCAAAAAGCTTTAACAATAAAAGGAACTTTAAAATATTGTATTAATCCGATTTCTTTACAGCAATTGGAAGCAAAACGGTTTTCATCTTGCGAAAAAAAGGATATTGTAAAAATTTTTAAACAGAAAATGTAAACATTTTCTTATTTTTAAATATTGTATTTATTATTATATTCCAAATATTGTTCTTATTAACTAATGCATTATCGAAATCTTAATAAAAAAATTTCATTTTCAACAATGTTTTTTATTTATTTTTATTTATATATTTTTTCTATTTTTTGGCATCTTCTTGGCTAATAAAATATGTTTTTTAATTAAAAAAATGAAACAATTATTTGTATTTAAGAGATAAACTGTGTAAAACAAGAATATGTGCCGTAAAATGTAACCCACGTGTCGATGTGACGTACCGCGCTAAATTAATTAATTTTTTTCTTACAATAAAAATAACTTCTCCATCGTTTTTAAAAGCGTTTTCGATAGAAAATTTGACGCAGAATACGATAAAAATAGTAAAAAGTTGATTCATGGGTGGCGCTACTGTTAAAAACCGATTTAAACATTTAAATTGTTAATAACAATTTGAATTTTTCGACAATTTGTTTTGAAAGTATTTTTTTCTTAAAGCTTGTCTTTTTACCTTCAAAATAAAAAAAATTAGATTTTTTAGCTAAAACAGAACCGGAGTTATGAATTTTTGAAAAATAGGCTATTACCGATAAATCATCAAATTCACGAATTTTCGATCTTGTTTATTTTTCAAAATATCGAAAATAAAAAAAAATCCTCTTACACGTATCTCTTTTTTTTCGATATAGAACCCGTAAAAAAAGTTTCAGTTAAATCTAAAATGTGTCGGTCAATTTTTGTCCAAATCTGTTCGGTTTGTAAAAGAATGTCCCATATGTGTGTTTACAACGGTCTTTAATTGTTTTGGTTGACGAATTGGATTCCTATAAAATATTAACTAACATAATGAGGGGTGGCCTATAATTTTGTCAGGGAGTGTAAGTAATATTTGTGTCTTTCTGTCTCACGTACTTGTGCTGATTGCCATGCGGCAGTTTGTACGGTCTTAGTGAGCGTCTCTACAGCGTTGTCAACTTCACTTTCCGTGTTTAGGCTTGTATTAAGGTTAATGTTATTGTTTATAATGTTGTGAAATTTACTGAGTAATATAGGGCCAGGAGTTAGAGTAGGCATGTGATTTGTGGTAAATATGTGTCTAGAGAGGTACAAAACAACAGCTTGAATGGTCAGATGAAAGATCGTTGCTAATGGAGATGTTATGACGAAGTGAATTTAAATTAGATGTAATAAAAAAGTCGAGTAGTTCTGGTTGTCGGTTTAAGTCCGTTGGCCAGTATGTGGGTTCAGTTGGTAATATGCAGTCATAGTTAAGATCTATACAAGTATTCAAAAGAGCATTTCCCCTTGAATTTTGTGTCCTATTTCCAAAACTGGGGTGTTTGGCGTTTAAGTCTCCTCCGCACCAAAATTTAGGTCCTAACCTGGTCAGTAAGTTAGTGAATGTCTCTTGTGAAACTAGTTGCCTGGGAGGACAATATGCACTGGCTATAGACATATAGGTGTGATCAATTTCAACTGATATGGCTGAAATCTGAATTTCTGGTAAAGCGATCATATGTTGAGGATAGTGATGTAATGTTCGTTTCACGAGTATTGCCGTACCACCACGGGCAGCACCGCTGGGATGATCACTTCGGTACACCACGTACCCTTGAATGTAGAATCTTGTCGATTGAGTGAAATGAGTCTCCGTTTGTAGTGCAATATCTATGTCATGCTCGTGTAAGTAGATGTCTAGTTCGCTCCTTCGTTGTATGGCTCCATTTTAATTCTAAAGAAGGAGTTTTAGAGAGTGTTGTGACATTGAATTAGGGACTGGAATTGGGAATAAAATTAGTTACTAGCGTGGAGAGAAGAGTGATGGAGAGGAGTTATCATGGATTTAAAATCATTTAAGAATGAGGTCAAATATAATGAGAGATCGGGATTACTTGGTTGAAAGTTGGGTGTGGTATAATTAGATCTTGAGTATGAGGACGGAGTATGTCGGGGTGTTGAGTATTGTGGTTGGGTATAGTGAGATGCTGAAACATGGGGATAAATAAAAAAAATAAAAATTAATTTAATATAATTACATCAAACAAATGCCTAGTAGGCTTTTATTTTGTATTACTTTTTTTTACTAACGCATTTACCAAAATCAATTTATTTTTTAGATTAAATACCTACAAAAAAAATGGGTCTTTCCAGTTCTTATAACTAACGATCGAAATCTTATGTATTTAGATATTTATGACTTTTACTTTCACTTACCTATATTTGAAATATATACTAAGGAAAGTATTGCGATCGTGAAAAATTTCGACTTCCGGTTTTCAAAGGAAATACATGTTTTGGGGTCCCCTGAGTCCAAAAACCAAGTCCCGCGAAATGGTGCGTGTGCGCGTGCGCGCGCGCGTGTTTGTGTGTGTGTGTTTGTGCGTGCGTGCGCATGTGTGAAGAGACTAGCTCAGAAACAATAAATCGTACAAACCTCAAATTGGGTATTTGGTGTATGAATGTGACCGCAAAAATTTCATTAAAATTGGCCAAACGGAGGGGGTACTTTATTTAAAGAATTTTGTATAATTTTTACGTTTTTTTCGATTTTCCCAAAAACAGCTCTAACGATTTTGATTACAGCTCTAACTTGATATTTGATGTGTGTATGTGCCCGCGATGTGACAGTCACAATTTCATCAAAATTGATCAAACGGAGGGGGCACATTACTTAATAAATATTTTCTCATTTTCACGTGTTTTTTTTTTTATTTACTCAAAAACGGCTTTAACGATTTTGATGAAACTGGGTATTTGATATATGCATATGCCCGCGATGCGACAACCAAAATTTCATCAAAATTGGTGAAACGGAGGGGGTACTTTATTTAATAAACTTTTTCTTATGTTCGCGTGTTTTTTTTTCATTTACTTAACAACGGCTGTAATGATTTTGATCAGACTGGATATTTGGTGTATGTATATGCTCGCAATGTGACAGCCAAAAATTTATCAAAATTGGTCAAACGCATGGGGCTCTTTATTTCATAACTTCTCTTCCAATTTTGGCTTTAACGATTTTGATGAAACTGGGTATTTGATATATGTATATGCCCGCGATGCGACAGCCAAAATTTCATCAAAATTTGTGAAACGGAGGGGGTACTTTATTTAATAAACTTTTTCTTATGTTCGCGTGTTTTTTTTTTTAATTTACTCAACAACGGCTGTAATGATTTTGTTCAGACTGGATATTTGGTATATGCTCACAATGTGACAGCCTAAAATTGATCATAATTGGTCAAACGCATGGGGCACTTTATTTCATAAATTTTCTTCCAATTTTTTTCGAATATCTCAAAAACGGCTTTAATGATTTTGATTAAATTAATCATTTTTAATCAAAATCAAGTTATCTTTTTTATATTATTTATCGAAATGGCAATTAAAAAAACATGTCAATCTCTAATGTAAGTAAGTTGGTAAATAAAAGTTGTGTGATGCGCGCATCGTACCACATTTTTTAATATAAGTCTCATAAAAGGCTCATATAAGGCTCATAAAATTACAAACTTAAATTCTAATCGTTATATTTCCATTGCTTTTAAGTTATGATTATTTTAAAAATAGAAGAACGACAATTTTTAAAACATCTAAACGCACGTAGCTGAAATACTGTACCATTTTCCAGTTTTTATTGTACAAATCAGAATAATATATATATTTATTAAATTCGAGTTTTGATTCTTTATAAAATAATTTTTTGCTTCTGAAAAAAAAAAGATAAACGTCTAAGTAGTGCTAACAAGTTATATGTCAAATTAAACCCTTCCAATTCTAAAGATATGGTACACGTTTCTTCTTTCTAGGGCAAATAGTATTTGAGCTACGATCATAAAAGGCAACGATATTTACAAAATTTTGGGCCACAATAAAAGAAAAAATCTGGTGCTTGCGCGCAACACACAACTTTCACTTACCAACTTACTTAGATTAGAAATTGACGTGTTTTGCTAAATATCATTTCCCAAAGTCACACATTTTTCTATATTCATATCTTATTTTTGTTAATCGTTAAAGCCGTTTTTGAGTAAATAAAAAAACCCCGTGAAAATGATACAAAAATTATTAAGTGAAGTCCCCCCTCCCGTAGATCAATTTTGATGAAATTTTTACAGTCATATCTCGGGCATATAAATACATCAAATACCAACTTTGATCAAAATCGTTAAAACCGTTTTTGAGTAAATAAAAAAAAAAAACACGTGAAAATGATACACAATTTATTAAGTAAATTCCCCCCTCCGGTTGATCAATTGTGATGAAATGTTGGTTATCACATCTTTGGCATATAAATACATAAAATACCAAGTTTGATCAAAATCGTTAAAACCGTTTTTGAGTAAATAAAAAAAAACATGTGAAAATGATACAAAATTTATTAAGTAAAGTCCCCCCTCCGGTTGATCAATTTTGATGAAATTTTTACAGTCATATTTCAGGCATATAAATAGATCAAATACTCAGTTTAATCAAAATCGTTAGAGCCGTTTTTGAGAAAATCGAAAAAACTTAAAAATTTATTAAATAAAGTACCCCCTCCCTTTGAGCAAATTTGATGAAATTTTTGCTGTCACATCGCAGGCTTATACATACTCTAAATACCCAATTTCAGGTTCGCACGGTTTATAGTTTTTGAGCTAGTCTGTTCATACACACACACACACACAGACACACACACACACACACACACACACACACACACACACACACACACACACACACACACACACACACACACACAGACCATTTCGCGGGACTTGGTTATTTTGACTCAGGGGACCCCAAAACGTGTATTTCCGTTGAAAACCGGAAGTCGAAAATTTTCACGATCGCAATACTTCCACTTACTATATATTTCATATATAGGTAAGTGAAAGTAAAAATTGAACGTATTGAAATACTTCTGTGGATCAACAATATTTATTCAAGGAGATTATAGCAATATCAATACCAAACGAATTACAACATAAATATTCGAGCAGGTTACAAAAATTATAACTTTAAAGCACACAAATCATATGGCTTGAGCTTCACAGTCAAGACAAAGACTAAGTGGTCCAGTCGCTCGCTCCTTATATATAGTCGTAAAAGGACCGGCGTGGAAGGTACCAGACCCTCGTGAAAGGTTCCTCGTCTGCGTGAACTGGACTCGAAAAATCTAGACCCAAACACGTTCTCTGACAGTTTGTTCCGACCGCTGCAGCGCGCTGGTTCGTTCCAACAAAAGGTTTGGGGATTTTAAACCATATGTTTTTATTTAACTATTTATAGTACAGTGGTATATTAACTGTTTTATTAAAAATATTTTCTCCATTTTTTTTTCAAATTCACTTCCAGCATGCTTAAGAGTATATTAAATTCATTTTCGGACATTTTGAAATATTCATAAAACTTAGTTCCGTCGTCCATCAATTCCTCGTAAGATGAAATTCCCTTTTTTGAGTTCCCTGAGTCCAAATAACAATAAAAAAGTCCCGCGAAATGGTCTGTGCAGTGGTGCGGGTTACCAAGGGTTTTAAGGCTTGAAACTTTACTCGTTCGAATAAAACTGAAAGGATACACTTCCTCCTTTCAGACAATGATGAAAAATTTTGTATGACGAAACGTTGGCTGTCAGTTAACAAACATTCCTATTTAATTTTCTATTGTAAACTGACCTAATCGCCTCCTTGATTGATGAATATAATAATTCTTTGAGAAACATATTATTACATTATATCAATTATGTTTTAGTTATTTATATATCATTTTTTTTTTTTTTTTTTTTTTTTTTTTTTTTTTTTTTTTTTTTTTTTTTTTTAGTGATTTAGTTCTGCTTATCGATTTAATATCATTGAATTAGAACCATAAGTTAATTCTATATATGTCTTTGTTACATTAGGACGAATATTTCATGTAGGCTGACTACCTACGTGTGTCCGTGATCGGGATATATTGAAGGTTACTTTTTCTGATCTTATTCTTTTAATCTTAACAAAACCATTAAATTTAGTTTTAAAATTTACTTTGTTTATTCGGTTTGTCCTGATGATAGGGAAGTTGAATGTATATTTTTCTGACAAGCTACGCTAATTAAAAAAATAAAATTCGATGTTCATGCTCCGAAAGATCGATTAAAGTATCAAAGGGGTTAAAATTATTTGTTTGATTATTAAAAAAATTGATTTGGAAAACTAGTGACCAGTAAAAAGAGTCGTTGCAATATTATTGGACGCGGAAGGATGATGCCGTCCAGTAGTATTGTTTTATTACTCAGGGCCGGTGTCGGACCTCGGGGTCCGATTCTAAAAAACAACAGAATTTCAGCTGTTAGCAACATTTTCTGCACTAAAATGGAATAATCGCCAAAATGGAGTGTACGAAGTGTTCGGACTTTCTCATATTTTCATGTGAAAATCGGCTGTTAAGAGGGGAATGTAAGACATCGGACGCCGGGGACCGATGCCGCACCTAACAAGTTAAGCGAGAATATTGGTCAATGGTTGAACGGTTGGCCCTAAATCCACCTTTGCAAATATGTATTCCACTTATGGAATTCGCCAGTTATATAACGCAATTGAGAACACGTTATACCCTGTTTTTAGTAAGCTGATTCCCCTACAATTGTTGGACTGGGTTGAATCGCCTTTCTTTTTAAAAATTGGTACAATGATAATAGACTCACTCCATTCTTATGACACTTTTTCTGAAGTTCAAATTTGTTTTATAATCGTCGTTATTTCTTCGGCAATTATTGGACCTCCTGCTTTCATAGATTCTGCTGGAATGCTATCTGATCCAGGTGCTTTATTGTTTTTTGAGGTGATCCAAAATTAATTGCATATCAGTGCTACCGGTGGAACTAACTCACTCTCATTTTTATCTTCTGGTGAGTCATCCATAATCTGATCATCAGTTATGGGATTAAGGAGTTTCTTTCTATCCCTCTTTCAATTATGACCTTGTCCATGGCTAGCAGCTTACCTTTGGCATTCCTAATTATTGAGTTGTAACTCAATGCTATAAAAGTATATCTTGTTGTTATTGCCTTGGCTTCTTCAAAAACATTTTTCATCTTATCATTCCTTCTTGAGGCCTCAATAGCCTTCACTTTTATTTATTAGCACTAGTTTATTCTTTTTCTTCAGTACTGACTTTGCTTTAGTTCTGGTTTCTTTGCACTCTTTCCTACTATGTCTAGTATCTCCATAAAGAAGACTAAACTCATATTATTCCGTTCTGCTACTACCTTCTCACATTATCCTCCTATCCTTCTGACAGTATTCTGTACAATACTCTGTTATAATCTGCTTTAGGAGATCCAATTCTTCTACTATCTCTCTCACTACTTCAATCGCAGGAATGTTCCTTACTCCTTCCTCAATATTTGACAGGAACATGCTTTTAATTTCCTCCTCTTTAAGGTTTGTTCTATCCCATTTGTGTCTCTGATGCTTGTTTCTATGGTATGAGAATCTCATTCCTCAGGTCATCTTTGCCTCCACCAAATAGTGGTCCGAAATCACATCTGATCCTTGGTATGATTTAACATCATTTATTGAGTTGAAGTTCCTGGATGATATCCAGGATCTATTTGTATAACAACACCATTTGGTGAGGTCCAAGTTAAGTATTGCTGACTTCGCACGTTTTGAAATCAGGAATCCAGTTCCAAACTCATGCTTTTTCTTGCCTCCACTATAATAGAAGTCAAAATCATTTCTGGTGATTTAACCACACCCTGTCCATCTTGTTTCTTGCTTTTTATGCTTAGTCAAGATATTTGTTCTTGCAGTTCATTAAGGGCATCTGGTCTGTAGTGAGAGTGCACATTCCAAGTTTCAAATTTAATTATCATTATAAGAGTTCCAGGTTGTTTCCGTAAGACAGTCCAATATCTATATCTTTGTTGTTGAGCTTTTTTAGTAACTTGATAGTTTTTATAGGAGGCGGGTAGTCAGCCCTCCCCTTAACCCTCCTCATTTATCCAGGGTTGGGACTGGCAGTCCAGTAAACTAACTGACTACACTGGCAGAGATTTTCTTCAGCTTATTACAGGCAACCAATCTCCATGATCTTAAGCATTCTCCCTCTATCTTCGAAAACCCAGCCACCTCAGAAGACCCTCCTCCTCATCATCCAAACACTTCATTCAAGGGTGTCGTCTTTTCCTTTTCCCATCCAATTTCTCACAGAGCATCCTTTGTGGAATTCTTTGTTACTCTTTTATCACATGCCGTATCCACCTTATTGAGTCTCTTTTCACAAATGCAACAATGTCTGGTTTCCCAATTTCGACTCATCAGGCGGTCTCTATTAAGGTCATTTTAAACAATCTAACAAGTTTCTTGAATACAACCCTACATTCTGCATTTCAGCGCAGTTGAACAATACTTTTTTAACTTCAAAACCTATAATTATCAACAACAATACAACTTAATTTACTTTTTTCTTCTTTTTTTTTTTAGGCAAAGCAGCGAGCTACAGTGAAATGGTTATTATCAAAGGCTTACAACAACAGAGTACCAGAAAACCTCCGTGAACCATTCTACCGTAATCATGAGGTATATTAGATTAAAATTAAATTATTGCTGTGAAGTATGCTTATTATGAGCTAAAAATGCTTATCTTATTGATATATCTATCAGTGAATAATTTGTTAAGACAAATTTTGAGATAAGTGGATAAATAGATGCTGGAAGATGTTTTCTTTAAGTTGAATAAGTGTCTAAGTCAGGTGTTCTTTTTTAACTTAGTTATTGAAATGTGTATTTTTATCCACATTGAGTTTAGTAGACCACAAATAGTTAAATCAATTTAATCAATTACGCACATTTAATTACAACGGTGAACAACTATCCAAACAGAGTTGATCAGTTATCTACTTAAATCTACTAAGCATGATAAAGACACTACACTCATGTGGAATGAGCGACTCTCAAACATAAAAAGGACGACTACCAATATATTTTTTTTTTTTTTTATGTCATAATCAATTATCTGAATGGAATGATTAGATTCAGTTGGTGAGATCTGCTAAAAAGAAATATCCTTTTCAGGTTATTATTAATAAATGATATACAGGGTGGGCCAGAACCCCCTACCGTGCACCCCCCCCCCACATGCCTATAAATTGCATATCGTTGTGTTCCTTGTGATAAAAGATTAAGAAAAAGCCAATGTTCCCAGAAAAAAAGTGGCCCCACTAACCCAAAATGGTGTTCAAACATGGCGGAATGACGAATTTGATTTTAGTTAGTTTTTTTATTACTGACATTCACCATTATTCTTAATTCAGCCATAACTGGTCTTTTATTAAAGCTAAATAGTTCTAGATTCAGAATAAATAATCAAACGTTCTAAAATAATTAGTCTAGACAACATAAAATACCTTTAAAGTCAATTTTTTCAAGACACTCGCGTAAAAGTTTAAAATCCAAGTTAATTTGTGATTAAACGGCCATCATATCATAACCGAAAAACGCCCTGAAATAAAACATCTGGAGCAATTGTTCTTCTTTAAAAATCACTGGTCGAATTTCAAAATATATCAACGAGGTTCATAGGAAACGGACCTCCCCGGCGAAAAGGCGCTGGTGACTCGGGCGCATCCAGTCCTCTGCGACATCGTTCAGTTCTCATACATCATATAATTACAGCGGGTTTAGGATATTGTTTTGAATGTATTTTCGAGGCTATGTAACAGCAAGTATTTTGTTGAGAGAAAAAAAAATAATATAACTTTTTTTTTATTATATAAATCTGATAAATTAAGGATATAAATATGATAAATAACAACTAATTAGTAGCAGATTGCACATTATCTAAACCTCACTTATACTGACATAAACTAGTTCCTTGAAATTTAATAATTAATAAGTAATAATGCTCTCATAGTAATAGTTGGTTTAATAAATGCATGTTTGCAACGTATTGATAATACAATTTAATTGCTCACTACAATTAATGAATTAACAGTAAGTTACACGATGTATGTGTGTGTGTGGGTGTGTGTGTGTGTGTGCGTGTGTGTGTGTGCGTGCGTGCGAGTGTGCGTGCGTGCGAGTGTGCGTGCGTGCGAGTGTGCGTGTGTGCGTGCGTGTGTGCGTGCGCGCGCGCGCGCGCGTGTGTGTGTGTGTGTGTGTGTGTGTGTGTGTGTGTGTGTGTGTGTGTGTGTGTGTGTGTGTGTGTGTGTGTGTGTGTGTGTGTGACTATGAGAGAGAGTGTGTGTGTGTGTGTGTGTGAGAGACTATGAGAGTGTGTGTGTGTGAGAGACTATGAGAGTGTGAGAGACAATGAGTGTGTGTGTGTGTGTGCGTGCGTGCGTGCGTGCGTGCGTGTGTGTGTGTGTGTGTGTGTGTGTGTGTGTGTGTGTGTGTGTGTGTGTGTGTGTGTGTGTTTGAGTGTGTGTGTTTTAATGTTTTTTTTTTTTTTTTTTTTTTTTTTTTTTTTTTTTTTTTTTTACGAGGGTTGGTGGAAATCTTCAAAAGACACGTATAGGCCCGTACCTATTACGTGTGTGGGATTTTTACCCACTAAAACCACCTCCCTTTACACCTGGTAAATCCTCTCCACAAGACCGCCGTTAGGCATTACTTCGTGGAGGGATATGGCTGGTTGCCGCATTATTGATCTATTAGCATGGTTTTAACCATGCTAGTCGACTCTTCTAGCCTTCTCTTCCACTCTCAACTTTTTAAGGACTACTGCTGCGAATCTCTTCACTTCGTCCCAGTGTTTTTCGGAGCGCAGCATATGGCTCACTAGGTTTTCTGGCGTGATGCTCTCTCCACACAATCTCTCTAGCTCTCTTCTTTCTTCGGCAAAGCGGATGCAAATGAAGAACACATGCTCTGCTGTTTTCTTGATATTCTGGCATGTGGGGCATTCAGCTGTGCTGTCCAGTTTAAATCGCAACTGATAAGCTCTAAAGCATCCATGCCCAGTTAGCAGTTGGGTTAGATAGTAATCTACTTCACCATGCCGACGATCATACCACAAACCAACAACAAACCTTCGGGTCCACCTCCCAGAAACACCTGCCTCCCAACGCTGTTGCCACTGGTCTATGGTTAATTTCCTCTCTTCTTCTCTGGAAACATAAGAACGACGCCCATCATGCCTACTTCTTTCTTCTACAAGAAGTTCAGTTGGCGGCATTCTGGCTACCACACACACTGCCTCGTAGGAGACGGTTCTGAAGGCACTTACCTGCCCTAAGGGAGACCCTACAATAAACTGAGACTATCTGCCTCTTATATGATTTAGTGGCCATCGCTTCTTTCCAAATAGAAGCTGCATACAAGATTATTGATCTTATAACCGTAGCGAGCAGCCTTCTGCGGTTCTCCCTAGGACCCCCGACGTTTGGCATGAGTCGCGACAATGGAGATGCTATCTTAGCAGCTTTGTCGCTGATATATTCTAAATGAAGATTAAAGCGAAGACGTGCATCAATCATTACTCCCAGATATTTTAAGGAAGGCTGTGAGCGGATTTCGTGCCTACCTACAGTGACAGTGATGGTCTCGGTTTGCTTCCTGCTAGTGGTTAAGAGAACCTCTGTCTTGTGATCTGCAAGCTTTGGGCCTACCGAAGACAGCCAACCTCGAACCGTAGCAACGGCCTGGTTAGTGATGAGGGTAACTTCTTCCAAGTGTTTCAACATCATCTGCGAATCCCACAACTGTAGTTCCCTCCGGCATTGTCAGCTTGAAGATGGCGTCATACATGACGTTCCACAGGAGAGGCCCTAGTACAGAGCCTTGTCGGACACCACCAGTCCCCTCGTATCTCCCTTGGCCAGCTCCTGAAGGGTAGTACAGAATTCTATCTCTAAAGTAGTCTGTTATCATTCTCAGAAGATAGACTGGTACCGCCTTAGTCCGTAAGGCATCTAATATAGTGGTCCAATTTGCGGTATTAAATGCATTCTTGACATCTAGAGTGATGATTGCTGCGTAACACTTAGCACCTCTCCTCCACCTTGCTCCTGCGATTGCTGTGTGTGCTGTCTCTACTACCAATTTAATAGCGTCTACCGTGGAACGTTCTTTGCGGAATCCATATTGAAACCTTGAGAGGCCATTTACTCCCTCAGTGTACTCCTGTAACCTAAGTAGGATGATTTTCTCAAATGCCTTACCCATAGTATCCAATAAACAAATTGGACGATAGCTTGATGGGTCTTCGGATCTTCCCTTACCCTATGGAACAAGTACAAGACGCTGTCTCTTCCAAGGTTTCGGAATTGAGCCCTCACTAATGCAGGAGTTAAATAGGTCGATGAAAAGGTCTGGCCGTTTCCTCAGAGCCGCCTTAAGAGCCACATTTGGAATACCATCTAGTTGTGTGTGTGTGTGTGTGTGTGTGTGTGTGTGTGTGTGTGTGTGTTTAATTTAAAATTAAACCTCTACTAGGGAGGAAAACCAATTAAAACCTGTAAGTATTCATGCATCTAACGGTCTATGATGAGTTGTCGCCTTTTTCGGTTTCTTGCATATTGTTATATTTATAAAGAGAAACCTTTTGGCAAGATGAGGTTTTATTCATCTAAGAACAATGCTAGTACATTTAACAATGTTTGAACAAACATATTGATTAAATAATAAGCAACAATATGAACATGAACTGCATAGTAGATATAAATTATAAATGAATTATTATTTAACTGTTGAGATTCACCACATTCTCCCCTCCTTATTATTTGCAATAAAAGTCATTTAAGTATTGGGGAGCTTTTCTTTGACGACTTGATCTTCTTTGAGAAGTTGTTTGAACTGACTGGCGAATGTCTTCGGGTAATTGTTGAGTACACTGGGTGCTTTGCAGAGTAGTTCCAGGTTTTTCACTTTCTTCTAAACTATGGTTTACGTCTATGGTCGAGTCGTGTATTAGTGGAGCGTTCTCACAAGAGCTGGTGTTGTTAAATTTAGATACTTCAGGTAAGCATTCTGTATCCCCTGTGGGCGCTAGGTGGCGAAGGGAAACAGTAGCTTCATTACCGTTTTGCAGTCGCACGATGGCAGAATTTGGATTAGCTTCCAAAAGATCAACTTCATCGACTAGAGGATCGTATTTATTTTGCCTGACGCGTCGCTTCAAGAATACTTTTCCCTGAGTCATAAGCCAAGTAGGCATAGACAGTCCATTTGATGAACTTCTATTGTGAATAAACATTCGCTCATGGGGTGTCAGATTCGTAGCTGTACATAATAGAGATCTCACACAATGCAGGGACTCATTTAGTACACTTTCCCATTGATTGAAGTTCATATTTCTACCCATTAAAATTAGAGATATTGTTTGCCAAAGAGTTCCGTTTAGTCTTTTTATCTGCCCGTTGCCTTGGGGGTTATAGGGTGTTGAGTGGCTCGTAGCTATACCTCTAGAATGCAAGAATGTTTTTAATTCATTTGATTATTACCCCATCTTTCATTCATCCTCTATCGGAGTGAATGAAAGATGGGGTACCGAATAGGCTAAATAGATCGCGGAATTTTTCTATTACTGTAGCAGCAGTCATGTCCGGGCACGCATAAGCGAATGGAAACCGAGAGTACTCATCTATAATAGTGAGTAAATACTTGTTCTTGTTTACAGACGGCAAATTTACATTTAAATAAGACTTAAAATCTACATTCACCCACCCGCTCAAACGGTGTAGTTGCCTTTATCCCGAGTCACCAGCGCCTTTTTGCCGGTAAGGTAAAAGACTAATTATTTTAGAACGTTTGTTTATTTATTCTGAATCTATAACTATCTAGCTTTAATAAAAGACCAGTTATGGCTAAATTAAGCATAATTGTGAATGTCAGTAATAAAAAAACTAACTACAATCAAATTCGTCATTCCGCCATGTTTGAACGCCATTTTGGGTTAGTGGGGCCACTTTTTTTCTGTTATGGCTAAGGAACACAACGATATGCAATTTATAGGCATGTGGGGGGGGGGCACGGTAGAGGGGTGTGGCCCACGTACTAATACGATTTCTATAATTTTACCCTATTAGGAAAAAAAGAGGCATGTATTTAATTTTTTATAAAGACAATAATGAAGACAATTTCAATGAATGCAGTGTGGCAAGGTAGCAGGGGAAATTTATTTTAAAGATACTTTAAAAGAAGAAGAAAAGGATGATTTTAAATTTAATAATTTTTTATGTAGAGGTCTGCCAAGCAGTGTGTTTTTACAAAATATGTCAAACGATTAACTAACTATACCAGAGAGAAAAAAAAAAATTAATATTTTGAGTTTTTTGATGTTAATCGGTCCTATTTTCCATGATTTTGATAAACATTTAAAAACAGAAGATGATGCAAGCATTTATTTGTTTTTTATCTATTAGTTATTATTCTTTTATTTATACTTTTTCTTATATTCTTAAACTATAACTTTTCTGTGAATCTTATTTGTTAGCAGATTTCTTCTCTGTTTTGTGAAATAGAAAACTATTCTTTTTATTTTCTACATTTATCTCAACCTCCTAAACCAAAACAAAAATCATAGAAATGATATAAGAATTGTTTGGGAATAATTTCTGTATCTGCAAAAATGGTTAAGTCTATGGTGAACTGACAGTGAGCGCTCCAGTTGGTGGACTAACTGTCAACTCCAGTATTTCATTACTGAAAAGAGCTATTCAGTGGACTTAATTGTAGTATCAGCAGACCAGTTTTTTTTTTTTTTTTTTATATTTTTGACAAAATTTCATTGATTGATAATGAAATTAAACCTTAATTGATTACTTTTCACAACTGTTCAAAATTTAAAAGTCGAGCCCTCAAAAGGAAGGAAATTCGACTTAAACATTTATTCAGTGGGATGGCCGATGTTATCTAAATTTAAAAAAAAATTAATATTCTTACATCATGTTTTCAGAAACCTTATTCATATTTTATAGTAGCCATTTCTTGTAACTAGGGATGACAAGTGACAGTTATTTACTCGAAAAAACAAAACAACAAAAGTAAAGGTACTTTAAAGAAAGATTTTTTCCTTGGCCATTTAAGCCCTATCAGATTTTTTCAATGATGATAAAACCTACTTCATATTAAAGAATACTTCTTTAAGTCCCTTTCTTGAGAAATCGTAAATAGAAAAATAGACATTGGGATAAAGTTCTCCATACGTTTATTCGATTTAGACGAATTCTTTGCTGTCACTTCGCGGGCACATACATACCTCAGATACCTAATTTCAATTTCGTATGGCAAATAGTTTCTGAACTAGTCTGTTCACACACACACACACACACACACACACACACACACACACACACACACACACACACACACACACACACACACACACACACACACACACACACACACACACACACACACACACACACACACACACACACACACACACACACACACACACACACACACACACACACACACACACACACACACACACACACACACACACACACACACACACACACACACACACACACACACACACACACACACACACACACACACACACACACACACACACACACACACACACACACACACACACACACACACACACACACACACACACACACACACACACACACACACACACACACACACACACACACACACACACACACACACACACACACACACACACACACACACACACACACACACACACACACACACACACACACACACACACACACACACACACACACACACACACACACACACACACACACACACACACACACACACACACACACACACACACACACACACACACACACACACACACACACACACACACACACACACACACACACACACACACACACACACACACACACACACACACACACACACACACACACACACACACACACACACACACACACACACACACACACACACACACACACACACACACACACACACACACACACACACACACACACACACACACACACACACACACACACACACACACACACACACACACACACACACACACACACACACACACACACACACACACACACACACACACACACACACACACACACACACACACACACACACACACACACACACACACACACACACACACACACACACACACACACACACACACACACACACACACACACACACACACACACACACACACACACACACACACACACACACACACACACACACACACACACACACACACACACACACACACACACACACACACACACACACACACACACACACACACACACACACACACACACCAATTTGCGGTACTCGGTTATTTGGACTCAGTGGACCCCAAAACGTGTATTTCCATTGAAAACAGGAAGTTAAAATTTTTCACGATTAGAAATACTTTCCCTTCCTATATATTTCATCTATAGTTAAGTGTAAGTAACAAATTTTATGAGATTTTGTTTTTCAAACTCTTACCTAAAATTAATGCCTGTAATTAATATCTTTATACCTGTTGAGACTAACTAATTGTTATTTTAATTGTTTTATTATTATCACTAGAATCAAAAATTTCCTTCTTTTTATCAAAGTTGAATTAAACTGGGAAATATATCATAGAATTCATAATCAACCTTTAGAGAAAAGCAACTTGGCCAGGTCTGGACAGATTTGATGGTTTGTGCTTCAAATCTTATTTTTTACTTGGGAGATAGTGTTTTACTTGAAATAATTATTGATATAAAAATTACATGGGGAGTTAAAATATGTATGTATGGGTATTTCACATCAAATTTATTTCTTCCCGCTCATAATCCCAATTTGAAATTCATGAAGAATTTATCTTGCCATTTTTATTCTTTTTTGTGACAAATGAGATATTTTTATGTAAAAGTATTTTATATGAAAGCATTCATCCTTTGAATAGATATATTTTCATGTTTTTATGAAAAAAAAAAATAAGTTAAGTTTTATTTGTATAATCTCTTTGTAAGATCCTGATGTATTATAATTTTCAAGCTTTTAATTTATTTTTAATTCTTTCAGGATCAAGAACATTTGAAGCCAGCCGTTGTTCATTACTTAGCAAATGCTGAACTCTATTGTATGGCACTATCTAATATATACTCAGATCCAAACTACAACAATTTGAATCATTGGAACATTCTTCAGGCTCTTGCTAGAAAAGGAGTGTATATATCTGATCCTCATATAACTGAGACAGTGCTTATTCAAACAACACCATTAAAACTTGTTAGTTACATTCATAATTAATTATTTAACATTGCATTAATTATTCAATTACCTTTCATTAGTTTTCTTTTTTTCAAAATCTTAAGTGAACGTTTTTTTTATATTCATCCTTCTCATAATGTGATGTCAGGTTCATTAACTAATCCATAAGCAAAATGCAAAGGCCCCCGATCATTCCAGATTGTTTTGAATTAATATCATAATTGTTGCTGATTGAAAATGATATATTATTATGTAATTGTTTAGAATAATGATTCGGAATAAAGGCCTTGTTATTAGGAAGTAGTTCAATCCTATTGTTTATTTCTTTGTTTTAACATTTCAACTTTGCTATAGTCCATTTCACGTCGAGCTGACAGTAGATCTCGTGGGCTGTTGCCAAATCTTTAAATCTACACGGTTTTCCCATTAAAATTCTGAAAACTTTATTTTATTTTTTTAACTTTCATAAAGTGCAAAATTTTATTCTCTATCATCCTATACTAAAAATAAAACACAAAAGATAAATCTGCAATCGCAATAAATTATTTATGGTCATTTTTTACTTATAAAGTTTAATGGAAATTCTTGTTTTCTCGTCCCTGTCTCCTTATTTTTAGAGATATTGCTTTGAAATTTTTCATAAAGACACCAGACGTTGCCTACACTCTGAAAAAAGAAAAAAAAAGAATGGTTTTAATGTTACTCGTTTCCTATTTTTGGGCAAAATGAAAATAAAAAATGACATTTTCGATTTTTCAAAAGTAGCCTGCAAGGAATTTTAGTACTATAGCAGTCTATGAAATTTCGGCATATCTCTTATAAAAAGGATAATTCAAATTTAATTTTAAGCTATGTCCGACAATTGTGGGACGCATACAGCTGAACTAATTAATTTTTAAATGTGAGCGAACGGTACACCTCATAGTTGTACCAGAGCAGGTGACTAAATAAAGATATACTTAAGATATAACAAGATATATTTTTTCAACTACTTTCACACACAAGGTGGGAGTTTTGTAATTGAATTATTAGTGTATAGAATGATTAAAAAATAAAATGAATTAAAAATATTTTATGAACTACGTGCTCAAGAATGAACTACGTTAAATATGAATAGGATAGTTTTAATAATTCTCGTTTTAATAAATACCAAATTTTCTTATTACACCTATATTATTCACTGTGCAAAATTATAAGTCAATTTATATAAAAATCAAAACACCAATAAGTGAAATGCTTTATATCTGTAATTATCGGATAATGAAATTATTTTAAAAATAACAAAAGATGAGACGATTTTGGAATAAATTGAATCATAATTTTGCATAGTTATTAATACAGGTATAAAAAGAAAATGTGGTATTTATTAAAACGAGAATTATTAAAACTATTCTATTCATATTTAACGTAGTTTGTTCTTGAGCACGTAGTTCATAAAATATTTTTAATTTATTTCAATTCATTTTATTTTTTAATCATTCTATACACTATTAATTCAATTACAAAACTACCATCATGTGTGTGAAAGTAGTTGAAAGAATATATCTTATTATATCTTAAGTATGATATCTTTAATTAGTCGCCTGCACTGGTACACCTATGAGGTGTACCGTTTGCTCACATTTAAAAATTAATTAGCTCAGCTGTATGGGTCTCACAATTGTCCCACAAACTGCTATGGTACTAAACTTCCTTGCAGGCTTCTTTTTAAAAATCAAAAAGTCATTTATTATTTTTATTGTGTCGAAAAATAGGAAAGAAACAACATTAAAACCATTTTTTTCCTTTTTTCTGAGTGTAGGCGACATCTCGTGTCTTTATGAAAAATTTCAAAGCAATATCTCTAAAAATAAGGATACAGGGACGAAAGAAACAAGAATTTCTATTAAAATTTTTAAGTAAAAAATAATTTGTTGCGATTGTAGATTTATCTTTTGTGTTTTATTTTTAGGATAGGCTAATAGAGAATCAAATTCTTCACATTATAGAAGTTTTCCCAAAAAGATTGGATGAAGTTGAAATTAGTGGCAACGTCGCACAGGACAGAGCGATCTTGTGCAGTGCGTGTTAGAGAGAGACAGAACTCCCTAGGGAAAACACATACTGCCATCTCAACATGGAATGGACTATAGTGCTTAATATTCAGATTATTTAGAGGTATTGGGGTGGATGAGCAACCAAGGTTTAATTATTAAAGTTTTTAAAAGATCAGTTAATTATTATTATTGTCTGTTTTTGTTTGTGACTTCATGCCGCTAAGGCTAATCGGATGATGCTACTGAGGGAGTCCTACATTTTGCCTATTCAGGTATAATAAGGATAAGGAATATGATCATTAATATTACTTATCTGTTACAAGATATTGTTATAGGCTCTGAGCCACTTCTAATGTCTTTTACCAGTTGTCTTTTTTGCTCAGTCTCTATCCAATATCAAACATTAAATTCAGATCTTAAATGTTCAGCTACTACACCATCACCACTTTAAGTTGTTTTGCCATTCTTCTTTTGCCATATATTTCCTTGAAATTCATCATAAGATGGTTCCCTGAAAATCAGTCACTCCTCCACTCATGGTGGTCTATTCTAACAGCTTTAACAACTTCTGAGCTAATTTTTAGTGTCATCTTTCTAGTAAAGTATAATTTTTAATACATTAAAATATAATTTTAAATATTTTAGAGTGCTCATGTTACTGTCATGCAAGGGGTGATGGCATTGTATGCTAGAGAAGTTGCAACTCCAGAGCTTGTTAGTTCTGCTGTTAAAAGGTTTAGTCCAGCTGTACCTCCGCCTGCACCAAATGATCATGAATCTGCTCTTCTTTACTGGGTATCTCAAGCAGTATCTTCTCTTTGTCAAAGGATTGCTCAAGAGGTTAGTAAAATTATTTCTTCTATTTTTGTGTTTAAAATTTAATTATAATCTGAATTAGTATATATACACAGCTGAAAAGTTTGCTTGATTTTTTTAATGTACTAATTTCAGGAACTACCAATCCTGTTATATGCAAAATTTTGTTTGCATGAGATACTCCATTTATTTGCAAAACCTTTAGGTTTTAGAAAATTAAACTAAGACCGATAGGAACCAATACCCATTTCTAATTACCATTTTGACAAACCTTTGATATGATATCAAGGGCACATACCTACCTCAAATATATGTGATTTCAGTGTTTATGAATCCTCGTTTTTAAGGTAGTTCGTTCACAAACATTTTATTGTCTACTGTAGATATATAAAACAAAGTCGAGTTAGTTACACCATTTATAAATTAATAATTATTTATTTTGTTTGCTGTTCATCCAATTTCATCGAATTTCGACATTATAGTTAAACACAATTATTTATTTAAACTTATCAAATTTCGATAAATCCACTTTCATCTCTTTACCAATCAAAACAGTTGTATTTTTTTCCTTTCTGGATCTGGTCTACAGGTGGTTGCCCGACCATTATAGAAAAAAATTATATTTCAATCACCAATTATGTATGGATATGAGGGGGAACTTTTGGGTATAAGGGGATGTACATCAAAGCTGACTTTTGGCAAGATAATAAACCTAACTAAGTAACTTTCATTAAAAGTACTCTTAACCCTGATATTCGTTACCTTATTTTTAACAATGCATAAACTTGATCATAATTCTTTAAAATTTTATTAATTGTGAATGAATTTTATTTTTAAATTTTATATCTTGCGAGATCGTGGGAGAGGTGTCAGTGAAGAGGAAGGATTTGGCACCGTTTGGAAGCGACTCCGTGGTGTAATGGTTAGCATACTGTGCATGTCATGCGGAAGACCCGGGTTCGATTCCCGGCGGAGTCAAATCTTTTCTCTTCAAAAATAAATTATTTAAAATATATAGTTTCAATGTTATAAAAACTTGCTATTTTTGTAAAAACTTAAAATTGTAAACATATATTGTTATATATTATTAAAAATTACAACAAGCGTAGTTTATTCCAGGCATTTCGTTTGCTATTTTTACTTACTTTTCCAAAATTTGTAGCTACCAAAGTACTTAAATATACAGGATGAAATTTTTACAGTAGTTTTATGTTGCATGTAAGGATATAATATGTAAAAAATTGAGATTTTTAATAAGTCCCCCCACCAGAAATATTAGAGCCTAAAGATAACAAAAAATTCAAAAATTTGAAGTTTAAAAATTAAAAAAAAAAATAAGGTGACGAATATCAGTGTTAATAGTACTTTTAATGAAAGCTACTTAGTTAGGTTTATTATCATGTCAAAAATCAGTCTGGTTGACCCTAACATTTTTTTAAAACTTGTTTTGAACTACACATTTCATACATAATTGGTGATTAAAATATACATTTTTTCTAAAATGGTTGAGCAACCAACTTTGGACAACTTGATATGGATAGATCCTATATAGGAAATGTATTGTAAGGGAAAGTATTGCAACAGTGAACAATTTTGAGTTCTGGTTTTCAACAGAAATACACGTTTTGTGGTCCCTTGAGTTCAAATAATCAAGTCCCGTGAAATGGTCTGTGTGTGTCTAGTGAGCAGACTAGCTCAAAAATGAAACTGAAATATGGTATTGGAGGTTGGTATATGTCCATGATGTGATAGCGAAAATTTCATCAAATCGATTAAACGAAAGGGGTAGTTGTTGTATACTTTGTGTGTATGTTCGTGTGAATGTGTGTCCATGTATTTGTGTGTGTGTGTGTGTGTGTGTGTTTGCATTTTTTTTACCATATTCCAAATCTAATTTGATTTTTTTTTTCCTCTGACAATGTTGATTAAACTCATATTGTTTAATTAGAATAAAGTATTCTTTAATATCAGGTTGGTTTTGTCATCATAGGGATTTTGTCATAATAGAAGTTCTAGAGGAGCTCAATGGCGAAATATGGGTTAGGGCTTATTTAAAGCACCTTTGATTTTGATTTTACATGGAGAAATGAACTGTCTCTCAATATTTCTCATTATAAGAAATACCCAAGTATGAAATAAATCGATTAACATATTCATAAGAAAAAAAGAAAAATGTTTCGCTCAGAAGAAAATTCCAATTTCCGTTTAAGAGTGCTTCATCATAGCATTAAAAACCTATAATATGATATTTCTTGAGATTTTCGTAAATTTTAGTACTTTATAGGGAGCAGTGAAAGCTCTGTTTTCTCATTTTGCTTGCTCATTTTATCCACTGATCTATTTCCAACTGTCCGTCATTTACAAAGGTTATTGCATTGTCGAAGTATTTAAATCTATCTACTTTCAAGAACGATTTAGATCCTAATGTTAAGATGGGATAGATTTTTTGGCTTATTATTATATATTTTATTTTATATTTACTTACAGGCGTATTTGCTCAATTCTCTTCAGTGTCTCAGTCTCTTAATTGAATCCAGGGACTGCTGTATATTTTATGAGTTTATCATAAAAATTCATTTAGATTTTCCCTCTTCCATTTTCATGCAATGCTATTTTCATCACCTTCTCTAGTACTAAGTTGAAAACAGAAGTTACTTTTGAATTATTTTAAATTAGATAATAATATTGAAAAGAGTCCATTTCTCTCAAAAATCCAAAGGCTTTAGATTATTATTCTTTGTCATTCTCGCTAGTTTTCCTGGGACTCCCAGCTTATTCATAATTTTCCAAAACTACTTTAACTAATAACTACTTTACTAAATATCTAATTATACATATAAGTCGGTATCAAACTGATTTTATTAATCTGTAAATATTAATTAAATTACAGGTTGTGACACCAAACTGAAAGTATATAATAATGTTCTAAGATTTTAACATGTGTTCTAATTACAGTCATGTATAAAGTAAACCTCATCCCAATGCCAATGTAGTACTTGAGATTTACACTAAATGGTCCAATTCTCATCTTATCAGTTTTCTTTCTGTTGAGTTTGCTCCCATTCTCAATGTATACTTGATCACCAACCTCAAATTTGTGAACTCTTCTCGTTTTGTCTACTCTTTCTTTATTTATTTCAAAATTTTTCATAGAATTTAGAAATGCCTGTTTTCTATCTTCAGTAAGATCATTTTGAATGGATGTATTTAGTGGAGAGATTAAGGACTGCTTCCCAAAAAGTAAATATCCTGGTTCGAATTTAGTTGATGAATGAATTGTTCTATTATATTCTGACACACAATCCTGAGCTATTTTTGGCCATGCACGTTTATCACCACTGTTAATCTTGCACCTTATCCTGTTTACTAGTGTTTGGTTAAGTCTCTCATTCAGTCCGTTTGATTGTGGACAATCTATAGAGGTAAATATCAATCTGATTATCAGAGTTCTCTAGATATCCTTTAAGAATTTTTAATTTCAATGCCGTATATTGGTCAGTTAGAATAATATTTATTTTATTCTTTTGCGCAATGGGATCAATAAGTTTTATGAAATCTTGGGCACACTGACCTGTCGAAGTAGAGATCCATGCATACCTGCTAAAATGGTCAACCAAGATGTGCATAAATCTTTTAGCCGATCGATTTCCATCAAAACCACCAACAGAATCAATCGATGGACAAGATTTCATAAGGCTCATGAGCGGGACCTAGCTTTGACATTAAGCCAATGGGTCTGCTGGTCCATACTTTATTTTCCAAGCAGATGACACAGTTTTTGCAAAATTGACTGATTAATGAGTCCATGTTCTTGAAATAGTATATTGGTTTCTCGCGTATATGAACGACGCCAATGTGGCGGTAATGTTCATGTATGCGACGGATAATTTTGATGCCTAAGTCTGTTGAAACAAAAATTCTTTTTCTTCCTCTTAACTTTTTAAATGTTGTTATGATTTTTTTCTGTATTTTGTGCGGCATTTAATTCTTCAAAGTTTTTATTTTGATCTCTAAGTATCTCTTTTAGCTCTATTAAATTAACTACGCTAATTGCATCTTCATTTTCGAAATATTCCAAAACCGGTTGTCTAGAGAGAAGATCAGCTAGAATATTTTCCTTTCCTCTTTTGTAAATAATTTTAAAATGGAACTGCGATAAATAATGAATTAAATCACCCAAAATTTCATCTGTTCTGGATTTCGTTATTAGGTTTTCCAATGGCTTATGGTCACTGCATACAGTAAATTCCCTTCCAATTAAATAATATTGCCAATACTTAATGGCATCCTTTATAGCTTTGCATTCAAGATATATAATTTTCATTTTCTTTTCTTTTTCAGACAGTTTTTCCGTCCGCCTGTGGTTGTTTTAAAGTCGCCCCGATGCCAGTATAAGAAGCATCTGTTTCAATATAAAGATCTTTATCTTTATCATAAATAGCTAAAATCGGGGATGAACATAAATACGTTTTGATTAAATCGAAACAATTTTCACATTCATCAGTCCACTTGAAATCAATATTCTTTCTCAACAATCGATGCAAAGGTTCAAATTTCTCGGCACTATTTTCAATGTATTTCAAATAAAAATTAATTGGCCCTAAAACACTTCTTACTCCCGATTTATTTGTCGGTCTCTTAAGATTTTTTATTGCTATTAAATTCTCTTGAGCGGGAGATATTTTATTCTCTTGAATTATATGTCCAAGATACTTCACTGAATTAGAAGCAAAAACACACTTTTCTAACTTTAATTTGAAACCTTCTTCTTCAATCACCTGTAAAAGTTTCTCAATGTGTTCAACGTGTTCTTCCCATGATTTAGAAAATATCAATATATCATCAATATAGTTGACGCAAAATACTTTTATATTCCTTCTCCTTAAGATGTTTGATAGAATCCGTTGAAAGATCGGTGGGGCATTCTTAAGTCCAAATGGAAGAACTTAGAACATAAATTTACCGAATTTAGTTATGAACGATGTCTTCTCTTGATCTTCTTTTTTTAAACGGATACTCCAGAAAGCAGAATTAATATCAACGACACTGAAGTACTTGCAGTTGGACACCCGATCTATGACATCATTTATCGTTGGAAACGGGTAACACTCCGGACTATTATGCTGTTTAGTTTTCTAAAATCAATACAAAGCCTTGTTCTGCGACCATCTTCTTTCTTAAATGCGAGGGTGACGGGTGATGAAAAAGGCGAATCCGACTCCTCTATAAGATCAGCTTCTAGTAATTTTTTTATTTGAGTCTTTATCTCTTGTTCATCCGGTATAGAACATTTATAAGCTCGTGAGGTAACCCTCACGAAACTCCTGCCTCATTAATTTGATTTCAGCTTCTCTTGTCTTAACTCTACCAACTTCAAATTTGTGTTTAGCAAATACATGCTTATATTTTTCTATTAATTCGGCAATCTCTATTTTCCTATATTCATCGTTTATATGATCTAAATTTGTTGTACTTTCTTTCATTATTTTTCTTTCATTAATATTTAGTTCAACCTTAGTATCCGGGTTAGAAATTCCTTTATCTTTTTCAGTCATCTTTGAAACTATATTATCTTCGACCAAATTCTTAATCAGCCCTGTCTTGTTTCTATTTTCTATTTTTAATATTTCATCTTTATTGATTCTTTGAAGTATATTTAAATTTTTGTCTTGAATTAGATTGAATTTATTAATTGCATCGAGAGCTTGGAGTAAATCATATGAGAAGTTGTTATTTTTCACTGTATAAGTGTCAAGGTTATTGGTTAAGTTGTTAATGTTATATTTGCCCGGGCAAAACTGAAATTCAACCCACTCATTGTTCTAAATACAGTCTTGTTTTTATCAGACTCAATTTTAATAGATCAACCACTTGTTGACTTATTAAACTTACATTTGAGCCACTGTTATAAACAGCTCTGATGTTTAACTTTTTATCAATTAGAACATTTATCTTGATCAATGAGTTAAATTTCTCCGGGTCATCTAGTTTTTCGGATTCATAACGTTCCATCCATTCCTTGGCATTCTGTTTTTTATTGAATTTTTCTAAGATAAATTTCTTTTCTATTTCATGGAGATTAATGTCATCAGAGCTCAATTTATTTTCTAGGTCTTTAATTTTTTGCATTAAAAAACAATTTTGTTCCGAATTACTAGATTTTACAGAAAAATTACCATCATTTGATTCTTCTAATGGAATGTTGTTAAAACAAAGATTATCATGAGCATCAAAATACAGTTTCCTTATATCGTCATCTATTTTTATGCCTACTTTCCTATAACCGTTAACTGGCCTAATCGCGGAAACTGCATTTTTAATTGTAGATTTTGTTAATAATACCTGATGGTGATTTAGGTTTGTGTACTCTTCAGGTAACCTAAATCATGGTTCTTTGTCTTCAGAAACTCCCAACAATTCATAATTATCCTCCTCCCTCTTGATTATGTGGAAAAATAATTTTGTTATTTTCTCCTTATCATCCATTGTATGTGTCCAATTTGTAATTATAAAGAATAATTGATGAATTGTATTATTTTATGTTATTTGTTGTTGTTTTATTATTATTAATTTATTTTTTTAGTTTATTTTTTAATTTTTTGTATTTCAGAATAAGCAAGAGAAAAGTTATGTGTTTCCTGTACCAAAAGATGTAACAGATCTTTGTGATGGTGCCTGTTTAGCTGGTCTCCTTGCTTTTTATTGTCCAGAGCGAGTCAGCTCTTCTGATATTAAACTTTCACCCGTTCCAACTGTGTCTGATTGTGTAAGGAATTTATCTCTTGTTGCTGACTTTTGTTCATCTGAGCTTCCAGTTAATATATTCCATATGGCTCCTGAAGAACTTTATTATATGAGAGGGTAAGTTTATGGATCACTGAATATTTTTCTCATTTAAGTAATAATCCCTTATTTATTATCATTCCAAGGGTGGTGACCTTTGGAAAAAACAGTTTATTAAAATGAAAGGAGAATTAATAACATGATGTGAGACTCATCTCATTCTAGTTTATGGAAATATTTTATAGTGTCTATGATAACCTTGGGGTTTTGATAGACGAATGGTCGCATGGTTGACCAATATGAATGATTACATGGTTGATCAGTATGAAGGATCGCATGGTTGACCAGTATGAATGGTCACATGGTTGACCAGTGTCCCCCGCAGGATTATCTTGGTATCTTTTAACGTATTAACATACTTAATCATTTTCAGTGCCTTGCGTTTATTTTAGAAATGGTTTATAAATAAAAGCAATCATAAAATTACCTGAAAAACATATTGAAACCCCTCTGGTCCTGCTGGCTAAACACTTATATATCTTCCAAGTTGAATGTATATTAGCATCATTGAGTGCAATTTTTTGATGCTATTTCAGATTGTTTATTTGAAATGTATTGCTTAAATGGGCTTTGCCTTGGAAAGCTAATAATTGCTCACCTATGGCAATGTTCTTATATGAATGAAGAATTTAGTGAGGTTATTTATTATTTCAAACACCTTTTTGATCGGTGAAAATATATGCATTCTTCTGTGTGAAGCTCTGTCATATATAGCATCAAAGTCTTTTCTAACTCATTGAAAGATAACATGACATTATGTCAGTTCCCTTTGCACTGTCCCACATTTTTTGAACATTAGTTCCTGACCTAGAACATACTAATAATTTAGTTGTTTTTTCTATTGGAAGGATTAAAACAAAAAAACACACATAAAAATAAAAAAAACTGGTGATTTATATTGTTCAAATAATAAGTATCTATCTTATTAAACAATTTGTTCAACAAAATGAATATTTACCGGTTTAATAACTTAAAGGGCCGTGTGTTAGTTATTAGCCAAAATAGTTTGAGGTGAGTCAGTGTCTGTAGAGGTGTGTGGTGAGGGGTGTGGCAGAGATTCTGACCTATCATAATGATCGTCTAGTGATGTTTGTGGTGTTCTGGTCCTGCAACAATGAAAACTTAATAACATTACCTATTTAAATCAGTTTTGTACAATTTATTAACATAATAAATTCAAAGTCAATTCAAATTTCAGTACTTGTTTTCTTTATATTCTGAATCGGGGGGGGGGGGGGGTGTTCCCACCTTGTAAACACCATTGATGTGAGTACTTTCCTTAGAAGAAGGATAACCTGAACTAAAACATAGTAGATTGAAGCAAAATAGGGTCTTCTTAAAAGATATTTCAGAGGAGAGAATGCTTGCGGAAAAAAATTAATCCATAAAATATGACAGCTAGGTGACATTTGTCAACTGCACTACTTCAGGTGATAAGTCAAAGAAAAAAGATGATAATGGATACTAGTTTCCATCCAGAAATTACAAGCAATTATTTGTCGCCATGTGCCTCTTAGTTACCTGCACCATACAGTATGAAATGTAATATTATGATGAAAATGTTTCATTTAAATGTAGAGTACAAAAAAATAATAAAAACCTCATGTCTATAAGGTAAAGTATTTGCTGCAGTTTGTATCAAAATACTAGGATTTTCTATTTCCTCTTGCAAAAGGATATCTTTGATGTTTTTCTGGTATCCCAGTACAGTCCATTCCTTAATTTTGATACATACAGTATGATTTATTTTTTAGTTACCACTCAAAAAGATCACAATTAATGTGCAAACAAATGGATTTAGTCCTTAAACTGTTTGCTTTAATTCTTGTAAAAAAAAAATGTTTGTCGGAGGTAAAATCAGAAACTGCTCAACCGATTTTGATGAGATTTGGCTCATTGTGTGCAGTTTTGTCAAACTTAAAAGATAGGGTAGTTTTTATCTTGATTATTGACCCCAATATTTCTTTTATTGTGAATTATTGCAAATACGGTAGGTTGCTTTGTGTTTCGATTTATAGACATGTCGTCATGTGTCGATCTCATAACCTTTTTGTTATTTGTTGGGGGTAAAATCAGAAACTATTTAACTGATCTTTATAAAATTTGGCTCATTGTGTGTAGTTTTGTCCAACTTAAAAGATAGGATAGTTTATATCTCGATTATTGGTCTTAATATTTCTTTTATTGCAAATTAAATGCTTATTATACTACGGTTGAGTGTGATTATTAGTAAGTTCTATAAATTTCCAACAGATGGCGGGGTAAGTTGATTTATTGACTTTCGATATTTAGGGTGGGTAATCATCCAGTAGCCAAATCTATTTTTTCTTGCATGTACTAGGAAAATCCATGTGTTCTCATGGGCAATTATGTGTCTCCTTTTCACATTTGGAGAAAGCATCGAATCTATTTGGTTCAGCAAAAGACATTTTGGTAACCTATTTCAGATAGAACCTACCGATATGATATTTAATATCTTACCATCATGTGTTATATTCTGAACTTAATTTACATGTATTATGGCAAAAGATTAATTTGGAAGATTTTGACTGTCAAATGTGATTGTACCAAACTCTATTCCAATTATATTCTGTTCGACCTAAGAAGCGCTTGACTGGACAGTTAGTCTTAGTCTTTGTCTTGATTGTGAAGCTCTAGCTATATGATTATTTATGTTACAAAGTGATAATTTTTGTAACCGGTTCAATTAGTTGTGCTTTGATTATTTGTGTGGCATTGATAATGGTATATTTTCATTAAATAAATATTGTTTACCCACAGTAGTGTTACAATATGATTGAAAAAGTTCTAGACTTCTTGGAAACAGTCTTCTTAAAATCACAATGGTATCCACCGTTTAGAGACAAGATGAGATGAACTACCTAACTTTAATCCGACATTATGAAAATCATCCCTTTTTAAATGCTTTAATCTATTTTTGGTAAATTTATATTGTAACATGAAACACAAAACATATTATTGAAAAGAGTTCTAGACTTCTTGTTGGAAAGTTGGAACCAGCTGTTTGAGTACATGTTCGTGACTGTTCGAGAATAATCTAAAATTGTCTGAAACTTTCTAGACTGTTCTAATTTAGATTAAATATAAGGAGCGATGGACTGGAGAGTTAGTCTTGCTCTGAAGTTTAAATCTTATGGTTACTATTGTGTTACTGTGTCGTTACAAGTTGATACTTTTTGTAACCTCGTTGATTATTTGAGTTGTTATTGTTTGTCTGACACTGAAAATTATTATTTCTTCTGATAAAAAATTATTTTTACCCACGATAGTGTTACTATATGTTTACCACACAATGATTTTTTTTTTTATATTTTATGATTATCTGGAATCTGTTATAACATGATTTTTACTTTACTTTTCAGCTCTCTGAAACAGAATCTAGTCGTTTTTTTAGCTGATTTATTTAATATGTTGGAAATTCATCCTGCTCAATGTGTAACATTAAATTTAGCCTCTCATAATATTAATAATGGTAAGATATGCTGTTTTTCTATTTCTTAGTTTCTTTAAGCATATAATTGATTAGTAATACATCGTTAAATTGGCATTATTGCCTTAACTTATATTTACTTCTAACGCTTAAAGTTTCAGCCTATAGACCTGTTATCAATGAAGAATTTTATTTCGTCCAAAAAATCTTCAACAACTAGTTTGCTTAAGGGAGTTAAATTTATTTAGAACTTTTTTGGTTCATAATAAGTTTTCTTTGAAATTATTCAATATATTTTATTGATATTTTAAAAGTCACATAGGCATGTATGTATACATATATGTTAAAAAATAAATTTTTGCATCTTCAGGATTATTTCAGGCAGAGCATAAAGAAACGACAAATCCACCACTTTCCTAGCCCCATGGATAACTCATGACTTGTTTGGAAGGTCTTTGTGGATAATAATTGTACATGTTGTTTGAGAGAAAATTCATATTATTAAAGTTTTGAGATCGGTTTAAACCATCAAGCAACCATTCGCTTTTTACAATTAATTTTTCTATGTGTTGATTAAGTTATTAAAAACGCTTCTCAAGCCATTCTTTTGATATTTTGTTTCTGTATAATTCAACTTTGTTAAAAATTGTTTGGCAATTTAAAAGTTCAAAGAGTTTATCAATAAATAGTAAAAGTATTTTTTTTTATATCTAAGAGTAAGATTATATTATGTAGTGGAAGGTCGAAACAACCAGGGAGTCGCACATAAGCGGAGCCTACCACAGGCAGTCTCTGCAATTCCTGACCTTCGTTCAGGATTAGACTCAAGATCTTCTTTTTCAGGTAGATTTCCTCACTGGCTCACCTTTCGCTGCTTTATGTATATTATAAGATTTATCAATGAAGAAATAAATTAAATATTTCGGTTTCTAATAAATAATGATCATTTAGTTTTTTTTTATTCTTTCTTTCTAATTTTCACTGCATCATTGAAATAGGTCTTTGGGTAATTATTTAGTTTTTGGAAGGTTTAGCAAGGTTGGGCAAATGCCTGTCCTGTCCTTCCTATTTTAATCTATTTTCTTAAATTATATTCAAATGTTGAATTAAATATTGAAATGCTTAAAGTGTAGACAACGTACCGTGCTTTGGTTAACAGCCAAGTGAAATTTAAATAACTGGAGTATATTACTTCTGATATATAGTCAAATGTATATTGATATAATTGATTTACGAGTAATGTAGTAACAATATAGATAAATGTATTGCACAATGAACATATTAGAAATAGAGTTAACATTACTTTTATCAAGTAAGTTAAAAAATAATGTTTTAAAAAAATCTTTATTTATTTTAATAAAAAAAAGTAATGAAATATACTTTTACGGTTTGCAAAAACAAAACTCAAATGAATCTCTTTAAGATCACCGAGAAACTACTTTCTGTCTTTGAACAAAGAAACGATTAACGTTTTTGCCAATATGGTTCAAGAGTTTTGTGAGAGGGAGTATATATTCTTCTCTTAGGGCCAGATCTAATTGGTTTAACTATTTTGTTTTGCTAGCTGATATTTATTTAATAAGCATAGGCATTTCAATTATGGAAAGATTGGGCCAGAAAGGATCTATACTTTAGATGATGTGTTTCATGTAGTTTTTTTGTCGATAACTGGTACTCAAAATGCTTGACTCTTGCTGAGTATTGTTTATTTGTTTTGTTTTTTCTGTCTTTAATTTGCACGACTTATCTTGTGTGTGTGTTTTTTTTTTTTTTTATGGCATGTTATTTTGCTAATCATTTTTTGTTTACCAAGCACTTCATCATAATCTTAATATTAATGTAAACATTTTGCATGTTTTGAATTCTTATTTTACATGGGTTAGATTTTGCCTGCTGTGCTCATTATAAGTTTTCTGATTTCGCTGATTCAACATAACAGTTTTTTAGTTTAATATATTCTTTTTTTTTAATTACTTTCATGCTGTTCTGTGCTTAAGTTTAGATGTGCTCTATTAAAATAATGTGCATTTTATGTTCTATGTATTTCATTGATTTTTTATTTAATTTTCCTTTTATTTGCATACAAATTTTTAATAGTTTTATTTTAAATAAATATTTTAGGCACATTAAAAAAATCTAAATATCCTTACCAATACGGTGTGTGTGTGTGCGCGTGCGTGCGTGCATGTGTGTGTGCGTGTGCATGTGTGTGCGCGAAAGGAAAGAAAGGGACAATGTTTGCAACTATAATCATACAAAGAGGGAAGTATGCGACACTTCCTCTATATTTTATCCTTTATTATCTAACACAGTTTATTATTATACACTCACATATTATTAAATAGGAAACATTTAATAGAACGGGATCAATCTACAAAATATTAAACATGAGTTAGAGATTGTGTGTGTGTGTGTGTTTGTGTGTGTGTGTGTGTGTGTGTGTGTGTGTGTGTGTGTGTGTGTGTGCGCGTGCGTGCGTGCGCGTGTGCATGTGTGTATGCCCGTGCGTATTCAATTTAATTTTTGTAAACTACTATTAAATAAAGTGGTTAATGACATTTTAGTAACTTAAGATTTTATAATAGTAAATGCTGGATTCTCTCTATGAAATTTTATATTTCAAATTTACTGAATTTACCTTCGAAAACTCATGCTATGTTTTAAATTTTCATACTTACCTTTGTTTATTGTAATACTGAAGGCCTGCAGTGAACTAATCCCAAATTTGAAACTTCTGCCATTGCCACAAAGGAAGCAATAAATAAAAATTTTCACAAAAATCAAACCTCCAGGTGACGAAAAATTAGGTCTCAAACTAAACTGATCTTAGATGACATTACTGTCAATGTTTTGGGCAAATCAAGTGTGTGTAGATTCATCCTAGAGTGGGGAACTATTCATGTGAATTACAGTTCCCTCGGTGTAAAGCTTGGTAAGGAATTATGTTTATTTCCGGAAAAGTCAATTGTTGCGTTTACGCAACACTGGGTACAAATGGGTTAAGTTTTAAAATTTTTAACTTGATTTTCTCAGTAAAAACATTTTGTATGATTTTTTTTTTTTTTTATAACAATTTTTGCTCTTTATAGCTTGCTCTTTCCGGCCATGTCTACTTGATTTCTAAAAAATACTAAATCCACTATGTTTTTACATTTAAAGTTGGGGTAAGTTTTGGAAGGAAATAAATACTTGAATTATGGAATGGATTTTCCTTTTTAGACCTCTTTTTCACATCCTTCTTCTTTATCAATTAATTAATTAATTAAGGATATTTCACATCCTTCTTCTTTATCAATTAATTAATTGATTAAGGATATTTCATTTATATCATGAAAATCAATATCATATCAAGGTGAAGTCTGAAATATCTCGTGATTGTAGTTGCCTCTGATTTAGCTGCTGTTATATGCCTTTGCCTATACATGGTGGGCCAGACCCCCCTACGTGCACCCGCCCCCACATCCCTATAAATTGCGTATCGTTGTGTTCCTTGTGATAAAAGATTAAGAAAAAGCCAGTGTTCCCAGAAAAAAAAAGTGGCCGCACTAACCCAAAATGGTGTTCAAACATGGCGGAATGACGAATTTCATTTTAGTTAGTTTTGTTATTACTGACATTCACCGTTATGCTCAACTTCGCCATAACTGGTCTTTTATTAAAGCTAGATAGTTTTAGATTCAGAATAAATAAACAAACGTTCTAAAATAATTAGACTAGACAACATAAAATACCTTTAAAGTCAATTTTTTCAAGTCACTCACGTAAAAGTTAAAATTCCAAGTTAATTTGTGATTAAACGGCCATCGTTAACGAAAAACGCCCTGAAATAAAACATCTGGAGCAATTATTGTTCTTTAAAAATCAGTGGTCGAATTTCAAAATATATCTACTAGTTTTATAGAAAACGGACCTTAACGGCGAAAAGGCGCCAGTGACTCGAGCGCATCCAGTCCTCTGCCACATCATTCAATTCTCATACGTGATATAATTACAGCGGGTTTAGGATATTATTTTGAATCTATAATCGAGCCTATGTAACTGCAAGTATTTAATTGACAGAAAAAATTAACTTTGAATTGGAACATTGGCTTTTTCTTAATCTTTTATCACAAGGAACACAACGATATGCAATTTATAGGGATGTGGGGTGGGGTGCACGGTAGGGGGGTCTGGCCCACATACTACTACTTTTACTCATTTTTTATGTAATTTTGAATTTTATGTTCTAATGTCATTTTCCATATACCATTTTCATATCTTATTGTTTCCTAACATTGGGAGTTATACTTGGGAAGTTTATCTTTTTTAATTGAAACTGACTTTCTATTGCAGGTTCTCCAATTCTTTCAAGCAGTGGCCTTAAGAAAGTTGCAAGTGTTCAAGTTGAGACTTCTGCTGAAAACAAGTACGTCTAAAAATGGTTTATGTTATTGATCGTAATTTATGTATCTGAATATTGAGTATATGCAATGTACAACAAAATACTTGCTTAAATTTTATTGAATTATTAACTTGAGTATAGAAGAGAGAAATACATTATTCAAGAAATGTAAAGTAACGCTGCTTTGCTGTTTAGGGTTGCTAATCATACAGCATATTGATGAGCATAATCAATCTCAACATACATTGAATGTTAATCTACCTTAGTTTAAAGAAAGAAATTAGAGATCAAAATAAATGAATCAGAAGGATTTATTTGTAGTTATAATAAGTAAGATTAATGATCAAAAACATATTTTCAATTACTAAAGATATTTTAATAAAATTGGTTTTAATCACATATGAATTCTATTAGGTTTGTAAAAATCAAGTATATAATTGTTTTCAATTTTTAACTAACTTCGAAAGAGAAGGTACTCGATTGATATGTATGTGCCTTTTTTTTTGTGCTTTTTTTTTCTATGTATGTTCACCGATTACTCCAAGATGGATGGACCAATCGGAATGGCACCTTTTGCATCTTGTAGAGTATTTTACCGAGGTGGTCCCATTAAAACCTTTTTTGGGTTCTTAATTTATTTAAGAAATTATTGGGAAAAAATCATGAAAATAATAATTTAATCATTTACTTAGTTACGTAGCTCAGAATATTTACTTAGTGGAAAAACATTTGGCATATCTATATAAATAAAGATGAAATTCTGTTTGTTTGTTTGTTCATTATAGAAATCCATACCGTTTGTCCAAAAATCTCTAGTATAACATAAGGTATGTTCCAACAAACTATTAAAACACGTTGATAACTAACAAAGTAGTCATGTACTTTCCCCATTTTTTTTATTCTAAATTGTATTGGACGATTTTAAACAATGTTCAATACTGTTTTAATGCTCAATGAATCAGTTGGGAAAACCAACCAATCAAATTCAGAATCAAAAGAGTGGGGGAGTAAATGAGCAGTCTGTTAGTTATTGAAAGTAGTGTTTCGGAGAGTTACAAAATAGAACATATGACATCATTGTATGTATATAAATATTTGAAAAAATAAATCCCCAAATTTTACAGTCTCAAAAGGTCTGTACCTATCATTTTTATATAGATATAAGAATATAGATATAATTCTTTGTTCACCCATCGTGTGAAACAGATTTTCTACTGTCAAACTCAGAATAGATTGTGTAGTTTTCTTGACTTTCGGGACAGTCTCTTTAAAAAAATCAATTATTATGAAAAATTTAACTGAAAATGTTTAATTACATGTCTCTCCTCGAACAGCGTTGTCCCTCCCTAGCTAGATACTAATTTCGTTTTTAGCTAGGGAGTGACTGGTCAGGGAGGGACAAATCAGCCATTTTTCATCAATTTGGGCAAAAGAAGTTCAAAAATATCCTAAAGGAGGTTATGGTTGTGAAGAGATTCAAGAGTTCCAGAAAACTTTAATAAAAAAAAAAAAGTCTGGTGTGATGCGCTCAACATACAACTTTGACTTACTAACTTACTTAGATTAGAAATTGACTTGTTTTGAAAAATATGTAAACGCCATTCCACATTCATTAACTTATTTTTGTTTGTATTTGCTCTCTAAAGTACACTAAAAATTTTCATTGTTAAATAAAAGTTTTTATTTGATGCATGATAATTCGGCAATGCAGGCATAATACTCTATCTCGTCTGATTTTATAATTCTCTATGTAGTTGTTGGAAACATCTTATAGTTACCAGGAAACAAATAATTTCCATTAAATGAACTGAACATCTTTAATTATATACATCGTCTGCCATTAAAGGCGTACTGCACATGCGTGGGCTCAACGTGTTTTATGAGTTCACAGAATATTTTTCTTTTTTTCTCCGATATATGTCTACTTGATTTTTTTTTCATATTTCATTTTTAGCCATTTCTTAATTTTAGGCGAAACGAGAGACAGTTAATTTCTTCCTATAAACAATAACAAAGGTACTTTATAGGAAAACGAGAAACTCCCCTTCTCCATTTAAACCCCTACAGATTATTTTAATGATAATAAAACTTACCTGATATTAAAGAATACTTGATTCTCAGTAAACATGATGAGTTTAATCAAAATCGTCAAAGCTATTTTTGAGAAAATTTAAAAAAAACAAAAATGGGGAAAAAAGTTATGAAATAAAGTGCCCCCTCCGTTTGATCAATTTTGATGAAATTTTTGCTGTCATATCGCAGGCTTATACCCAAATTTCAGTTTTGTACGGTTAATAGTTTTTGAACCAGTCTGTTCACACACACAGACCATTTCGCAGGACTTGGTTATTTTGACTCGGGGGACCCCAAAACATGTATTTCTGTTGAAAACAGGAATTCAAAATTTTTCACGATCACAATACTTTCCCTTACTATATATCTCATATAAGTAAGTGGAAGTAATAATAATGTACTATTTACAAGCTTTATGTTGACAAGTTATAGGGAGTGGCTCTTCATAAAAATACATTACACCTTCACCCATGCCATGGAAGCAACTTGAGTAACCTGGAGAAAAATGATATGGATCCAAGCATTGTTGGGTTTTTAAAGGGTTGTCCCAAATGATTTCAGCATGAAATTTCCATTTCTGAGGGGATTGGTGGGTATAAACAAAAATAGTTAGGGAGCGACCTCACAACTGTGTGGCAGAGGGAAAAACTGTCGTGTTGCATTGCCTGTACCATTTGAAGACCAGGCTCAATTTTAATCATGGCAATCCTGAAAGTTTGCTGATAAGAGTGGGGCTTGATTTTTTTAGGAGTGTTGTGAAGGAAAAGAGTTTCATTATTTTTAAAAGTACATGACCTCTGCTGTGTGACAGGCTTGAGAGGGACAAAATGAGCACTGTTGCTGTCTTGAGGTGCTTGAAAATGAGGTAGCTGGGTTCATAACAAATAGTAGAGCTAATAGAAAAATATTGGGGAAAAATACTTCAGGCCGTTCTCGATTTATCACATTGTGACACAAATACCTCCATAATTTTAGAATCACCCATGTAATGAGAGTAATCTAAAAATAATAAGGCTCTAAAATTAAAACGTTTTTATACCACAATAGAGCTAAGTTAAAACCCCATTGTGTTTATACCTTTTCTTTTACTTTTTTTGATATATTTTTAGATCGGAAAATGGTAATGATGACTTTGTGGTTCATCGTGGACGAGGAGTTCCAACTTTGAGTTCTGTTATTAGTGGAGATAATGGAACTAGGTCCACTGAACCTGCTGGAAAACCTACCAATTGGGAACCTAGAAAACCTTCTTATGCTGGTAGACGGTCTAGAAGGAATTCATTATCAGATGAATCACAGGTAAACAATAATCAATAAGAAATTTTATTATTAAAGAAAGTCAGATCCACTATTAATCTCATTTTAGCCTGTAATTTCTGTTGGAACTTTGACAAACCAAGGTATTTATTGGATTACGCGCTCAGGTATCGATTTATTTCAACTTAAGCGATATAAACGATATTGGGGTCCACTCATAGGTTATGTGGGGTGCTGAATTTGAAAATGATATAGATTTTTGGATTACGCGCTCAGGTGTCGATTCATTTCAACTTACCCGATATAAGCGATATTGGGGTCGACTCATACGTTATTAGAGGTGCTGAATTTGAAAATGATATCGATTTTTGGATAACGTGCTCAGGTATCGAATTATTACAACTTGCGCGATATAAAAGGTATTAGGGTCCGCTCCTAGGTTATTTGAGGTGCTGAATTTTAAAATGATAGCGATTTTTGGATAACGTGCTCAGGTATCAAATTATTACAACTTACGCTATATAAATGATATTGGGGTCCACTCATAGGTTATTTGGGGTGCTGAATTTGAAAATGATATAGATTTTTGGTTACGCGCTCAGGTGTCGATTCATTTCAACTTACCCGATATAAGCGATATTGGGGTCGACTCATACGTTATTAGAGGTGCTGAATTTGAAAATGATATAGATTTTTGGATTACGTGCTCAGGTGTCGATTCATTTCAACTTACCCGATATAAGCGATATTGGGGTCGACTCATACGTTATTAGAGGTGCTGAATTTGAAAATAATATCGATTTTCGGATTAGGCGCTCAGGTATCGATATATTACAACCTACACGATGATAACGATATTGTGGTCATAAGTTGCATACATTTTGAATATTTTCATAAAATTAGTCATTTGTAAATAGTTTATTATCCATAACAACTTCCATAACCCAATGTCTACTTTAATATGGTTTATATTCCTTAAGTAGAATTAAATCGATACCTGAGTGCGTAATCATAAAAACTATATCATTTCCAAATTCAGCACCTTCCATAACCTAATGCCGACTTTCATGAGTTATTTTTTATACTTTTATATCGCGCAAGTTGTTATAATTCGACACCTGAGCGCGTAATCCAAAAATCTACATCATTTTCAAATTCAGCACCTCAAATAACCTATGAGTAGACCCCAATATCGTTTATATCGCGTAAGTTGAAATAAATCAATACTTGAGCGCGTAATCGAGAAATCTATATCATTTTCAAATTCAGTACCTCTAATAACGTATGAGTCGACCCCAATATCGCTTATATGGGGTAAGTTGAAATGAATCGACACCTGAGCGCGTAATCCAAAAATCTACATCATTTTCAAATTCAGCACCCCAAATGACCTATGAGTGGACCCCAATATCGTTTATATCGCGTAAGTTGAAATAAATCGATACCTGAGCGCGTAATCCATCAATCGATATCATTTTCATAATCAGCACCCCAATTAACCTAGAAATAGACCCCAATATTGTAAATATCGGATAAGTTGCAATCGATACCTGAGCGAGCCTGAGGTTGTATATCGATATTTTTTTCATTATCAGCAGCCTTGATTATCTTATAATCGATCTTAAGATCGATATAAGGTAATTTATTATACCCTATAAGATTTCCATAAAAACGGTTAACCCAATAATGAACAACAATATGGAGATATCGATAAAAAAACTAATAAATTCATCCTTAAATAATGAAAATCAAGCTTTGACTCTTATATTAGGTGTCATTGTGATAAAGATCATATCAGGACTTCTATTTTCTGGCCCGAAATATAAAAGTCATGATGTGATTTTTATTTATTTATTAGAAGTCGGGATTTGACTTTTATTCTCTTTCCGAGAAAATAAGAGTTAATTTCAAACCCTGATTAAAACACATATTTAATAAAAATATATTAGTAAACAA